>JACXIL010000275.1:0-300062 GCA_014737365.1 Bombus soroeensis | reverse complement strand
CAAATTCATTATTAAACTTTGTTTCTGAAACGTTGACTGGTTAAATTATATTTATAATTACTATATGTATATCCAGATGCATCTACGATTACCTTGGGATAATTTAGTCGCGACATAATTCATATCTTTTATGCAAAACAAAATACCTTCTTAGACCAATGATCGCATAATATTAAGGAGAACTTAAGGTATATTATAAAACAGAACTACATGTAGCGAAGGAGTAAAGCTATACTCGATGCAATGTCTTTGAATTGATGAATATAGCAAGTGTGCTCGCCTTTTTGATGAAACTAGGAGAGTGCCAAATAGATTTTGAAAGTTTATACGTGTGTGTAAGTGCGAATATGACGTTATGCAATGGCGTATACATATATATTTGCGAGTGTTACTGTAAAATTTTTATATAGTGTATTGTACGTAACAATGTTGACGTAGTTTTATTTTGCTGGACTGATCGTTAATTGTGCGTAAAAAATTTTTATGGCTATATAAAACGGAAACTTTTACCTATGCATAATGCATATAAATTAAATTGTTTGTTGTATATAAAATCAAACCTATTTTAATTTCAGCAATTAAAACTATTTTCAGCAATGAAGATATTTAGCCAAATTCGTCATTTATCGAAAAAGATATTGAAAATAAGTTATTGAAATGTGTGAAAATCGGGACTCACTCCAGCGAAAAAAAAACTATCAATGATATAAGTGTAATTACAATGAACATACACATACGGATGTCTGATACGAGAGATCTACCTAATGTGTTTAAGAGTGTGTACATGGTAGACGTAATAGCCGTGTTAATGTCCTATAGAAATGTATAACAATGGTGCTTTGGTTTCTCATGGAATGTTATTAAGAGAGGTCTTTAAATCTTTAAATATACGATATTTCTATACGTATAAAACACGATAAATATACAAAGAAGCACTTTATGATCTTTATCCCTCCTATTCTAATAGCAATATGACCGTAAAGTAATAAAATTTGTACGATTTAAAAAAAAACTAAATTTGCTTCAATCTATGTATGTACATGTTTTTATACAAATCGGCACATAATGATTGAAAATGTTCAGCACGTATCATATTGTAAAAATATTAAGTTTCTTCGAAAAAAATATCGGCAAGTTTAAGATCAATAAGGTACATGAAGATCAATTACGAAATCAAAGGACCATTATCCACTGATTCAATATACATAAGTGTACAATAATCGAATAGCAAATGAAATTTATGGCTTTGAGTAAGAATTCAATTTTTGAAACTTTATCTCGCGTTCTTGATAAGTGTATGTTTATGGAATCTATCAATGAAAATTCGACCAATCTGTATGTCTATAACCAATAATCGTACACTGTATGACACACGATTCATGTACGCATCTAAACGATATATTTCTGTAAGTTGATAGAGAATATGTATACATATTCGCTTTATTACGATAAGCTTCTGGGTGCATATCGATAAGTTACATAGACGTAAATTTTTACGGATAAAAAAAAATAAATATAAATATATATATTTTGACAGGAACTTCATAAGGAAGCGAAAATCTTGAGGAGGACCTTCACTGAGACTATTCGTTTAGCGTACAAGCTGTGAAACGATGCAAACATTTACAAGCAAACGATTCGTTGCTGAAAGTTCAATATTGAACGATCATCGTATGTCCCTATAAAAGAATTCTAATATCTTCGTGATATTTTCTGATATAATGTACGATGCCGCGAATTGAATTATTTCGCACGTTTTAAATCCGATTGTGTGAATGTCTTTAAATACTTTCGTATTCTGAACGAAATTGTGGGGTCACAGTCCATCTTAAAAAACCAAAAAGGAGTTGTAAAGAATTTGAAGATATAGTATTTTCTAATTTCATAATCATTAGTACGTGATCATAGGTTTTCGTCTTCTTACTCACAATTATATCGTACCTATGATAAGTTGCCCTAAACAAAATAATTCGTTTTACGCACTATTAGAATACATACCAGCATAGAGCAAGAGATGTCAAGGTATTATTAATACAGCTAGCATTGTGTACTTCATTGTAAAATGCGCGGTTTAATGAACAGACTACACATAAATTAATAAGTCAATCACCAGGCTAGATCGACTGAGAGAACACATTGTACATATAAGATTATACACATAGGTCGTCTGTTATGATTTATATCGTGCAATCTTTGCAGTCAATAGTTATCGAGATATAGATTTTCAGATCAATATGTGAAGTTTATTAAGCGCGCACGTTTCAACGTCGCAAGCAATTCACAAATGTTTCTCAAACTTCGATCATTGATACCATCAATCGCTAGTCCGTGTAGAATTTATAATATACATATAATCACTTGTGGTAACATGAAAAACGGAGATAAGCTATTGTGATGTTTGTATGTTCGTTACGGTAGAATTGCAAGGTGGGATTATTTAGGAATGCATACACTATAATCATGTATGATATCGTTTAGATTTTTATCAGTTCCATTATTACGTGTATGGTAATTTATTGAAGTACAATTGGAGTACAATGCTCACGTTGATCAATTGTAAATTATGTCATGTACTTGATAAATTTAGACACACACACATCTGTTCTTATTTAACACAGGCTTTTATTTCTATTAAAATTCTTTACGTTTGATCATAATGTATGAACATGAAATATCTGACTGTACACAAATTATGTTTAAAGAATAATGAAAATCAACGTTCGTTATCAATATATGCATAAATGATGCGTTTAATGCAAACAATATATATACTACTCCTCGTTAAAGAAAAACGTCGATGTCCTGACTGTTTCGTGTTGAGAATTAAAGTTTTTGATGTTTTAATAACTGCTTCGTTAAAAAAAAAAACAGAATCTTAACGTCGAATTATAATGCTGCTAATCGTTGTTAAACTTTAATGTACAGAATATGAAATATTACAAAAAAATAGTCAAAAATCTTTTCATTTAAACACAATTTTGCATTAAATTTTTGCGTATCAAATTTTGATATATTATTTCTAATATATTGATATACGTATATATATTTATTAATAAAAATTATAGTTATTAATGGAATTTAATGTATATATTTAATGTATATATATTTATGTACATTTAAATATATACATTATAAACTCAAAACTTTTAGCACAGTAAAGGACGTTAAGATTCTTGAAAAAAGGTAGAGTTAGAAAAAACGAGAATAGCCGACGAATCGTATAATGTTGATGTGTGTAAGTAAAACTATTAGTTTGCAATTCATGTAACTAGATATCCGATGAATGTGATGTATGTTAATAAGCAAGTAAAATGTTACAAGGAAACTGTGTGTGTTTGTAATAGCGTTCCTTAAACGGACTGGCCCTCATAGATAACATTTAAAGAAAATGCATTTATGTATGAACTGGTGTTCACTAGTACACGACTAACTAATAGATATCATGCTAGATTAGTTAAAATGTAATGTATGCTAGATGTTATAGTGTTGTACTAGTGTTTACACCTTCCTATTTATGCATTCTGTGTTTCCTGGTGGAAAATAGCGAGTAGTTACGTGTACAAGTAGTTTTAAAAACTATCTTAGTCCATTGATTTGAACAGAATTTTATGCTATAGTATATATTGAATGTACGATTTTAATTTTCCTGTAATACATCTTTATTACCGCTATAAAACTTCACTTGTTTATTGGTTGTTAAGCTTTGTTAATAAAATGCTATAAAATTTTTAATGACTTCTTTACTCGATTTTCCGAATCCATTTTCTGAAATTTCATTCTCAGTTATTAGGTTGTTCCACAAGTTTCTTTCGTTTTATAAAGAAATAATAGATGCCAACATTTTTGTTTTGTCCACGTTTTGTATAATCCATTTTGTTCTATTTCTATTATTATGATCATACATAATTTAATAAAATAATATAAAGCAAAAAATGTTGTACTGGTGTTATTTCCTTATGAAACAAAAGAAACTTTTGGGACAAGTTAATATATTTCCCATATTATATATAATTGAGTCGGTAATTATGCAAGTGTCTCATCTCGAGATATTTAAAGATTTGCGTCTGGCGCATGAATTGAGTTCTGTTTAATGACACAACATCCAACTCAATCCAGCTGTTTCAATATAGTGTATAATATGGTTAAATTTCTATTACTTTGAAAAGTACTATGCAACGTAAAATAAGTGATAAACTCAATTTTTTTTAGATATTTGACTTATCCACTTTCATAATCACCGGAACAACTAGAATGTGGATTTTTCTGCACTTATGAGAAAATTAAATATAAAATATCTAAAGTATTCGTAACTTATATTCGTATTCGTTACCTAATTATAAAATATACATGTAATTTTATTAAACCTTTATATTGTATAAGTACAAAATTCGACAAAATTATCTATAAAATATTTTTTACTTGATTTTAATAATTTAATTTATTAATAAGTTCTGTTATGCATTGAAAGAACTTTAGCGGCAAGATTAGTGCATATGAATGCAATAATACATGTCATATTGTATCAGTTTCTCTAAATAAACGGGTCACAGATTAGTCCATCCGAAATGCATATCAATTTTTCACAGGCGGCACCACTAATAGCATGGAAGTTAGTAACAATCAAGATGGCTGCTACCAACTCGAATATATCCAGTGATAGTCCAACCAAGAAGGAGGACGAATTCAATGAATTTTATTCCGAAGTATGTAAATCTCGAATGACATCATATCATTACAACATCTATCTGTGTAAAAGTCAGTTTTTGATACAATTCTTGGTTATATAACTGTAAACACTTGTACCTTGTTTTAAGGGTTAACAAACGTCACTATGTATGCATTAAACAATAATAATAAATCGAATTTAAAGTACAATTTATTAATAGTTTTCCGTTATTTGATAAGTGATACCTAACATTTCTCAAAACATCACAAAGCAAATTGCTTTCTCAGTAAACTTTTGAGTTATAAATAAGCCTAACCTATACAACTGTATTCGCGCCCTAAACAAATAGTTGTTTTGCATTGTACGAAATTTTATTTTTCTTCAGGTAAAAGAAATAGAAAAAAGAGATTCGGTATTAACTCCCAAACAACAAATTGACAGACTACTTCGACCTGGCTCGTCGTATTTTAATTTAAACCCCTTTGAAGTATTACAAATTGATCCATCCACATCTATAGATGAAATAAAAAAGAAATATCGACGTGTAAGTTAATATCTTTTTCGTCTTTAATATAATGTGTAAATTTTAAAATACGTTATTAAACTATTGTAACGTTATTAAATTATTTTTATTATGTAGATGTCAATTCTTGTGCATCCTGATAAAAATCAAGATGACGCAGAACGTGCACAGCAAGCATTTGAAAGTATGTATTAATTTTCACTTTAAGAACTGATGAATTTTCAAAATTGTTTCTTTGGTTATAGTTGTTAACAAAGCATGGAAAACATTGGAAAACGAAGAAACTAGAGCCAAATGCATGGATGTTATAGAAGAAGCAAAAGCTAGAACAGATCATATGGTATGAATAAGAAACAAATAAATCCTTTTCATTTATAAGAATATATGTGCAATACATTTATAAATGTCAAAAAATTTGTTAGATTGTAGAAAAGAAGAAAAAACTGAAAAAAGAGGGAAAAACTGAAAGTGCAAATGTACTTGAAGAAGAAACAGAAGAAGGTTATAGACATGCAGTTTGGGTTATGACAATGAAACTCTTTGCTGACATGGAGAGAAGAAGGTTAATTTGAATAATAATGATATAGTTTATGAAATTGATCCTATTATTTGTAACTAAGTGTAAGTTTGATTTTTTCTTTCTGTAGAAGAGAATTAGCTACTAGAGATGCCGAACAACGTAAAAGGAAACGGGAAGAAGAACTATCTGCGGAAGCACAAGCTGCATTAGAACGTGAGTGGCAAAAAAATTTTGAAGAATCTCGGCAATCAAGAGTTGATAGTTGGAAAGCTTTTCAGTCTGGTGCTAGTGCCACAAAACAAAAGAAAGCAAAAAAATTAAAAGCTTTCAGGCCTCCTAAAACGAAAGCTGAATCACGATAATTAAGTAACTGTTCTTGACACCTGACATAGATTCTTTTATTTGATCAGCATTTCATATTTCTTGCAAAAAATGTAGTTTAAATAGCATGTTTTCACTATGTGACAGATTATTGATTTCATTAGAACTAATTGGAATTGTTCTCATTTCAAATTCGTTTCTTAATTAAGAATTTGTTATTTAAATCTAGTTAAAAGTTAAAATCAGGTGTCAAAGTAGAGAATGAATTGTAAACAGAGTGATGAGTACATTGAGCAGCAAAGTGTGAGAATGATTAGTGTATGTATCGTTCACAAATAATTTGTGTGTTTGTTGAATCTACATGTATGTATGAACGTACATAGTTGTGATATATTTACATGGCCCGAATAAGTTCAACTTTAAATAAAAGCTTGGTCTAATGAAATTATTGTATGAAATGTAAGGCAATTTCCATTTGTACTATACATACATTACATTTGTATTGTTGGATAACAAATGTCAATTTTATGATATACACGTACCTCATATTTTTATCTGAAATATACAATCACATGACACAATGCTTTAAAAAAAGACAACATTTAAGTTATACAATGTGTTAAATGAAATTTAGATTAATATATTTTGCTTTTTCATATAATTTTATAAATTTCTGTGACAAGTTTGCATATATCGTACCAATAATTGACAATTAAATAAATATTGCTGTTTTAAAGCTACAAGATGATTTGAAATATAAAATATAAAGATAAAGGTAAAGTATAAATATTCTTTTGCAGAATATAACCTGCTTACATATTGTTATAAAAATTCAACATTACGTATTGGTGTCATGTGTGCACAAAGTATATCTATCTAACAATGTATAATATAATTGTTACCTTATACTAAGGCAAAATATTTCATCGGTATTTCATATGTAATGCGGATGAAATTGTGACGCTTTTATATACCCTTGTTTCTTTATTTACTTTCTTTTTCAATTTTGGTAAATAGTTTGTCGCTGCACTAACAATCATATTTTGCACCTTTAGTGACATTACAGTAGTCATATTAACATCTGGAATTTGTTAATCGCTGATTTTAAATATGCTACGAACAAAACCATATATGAAATGATTTAGCGTGTTTCGTTTGGAAGTCAGAAAACATATAAACATATTACATTCCTTTTAATTTAACAAAACACTAAGTAAGTGATACGACAATATTTTACGTTCATTGCCATCGAAATATTTTAACGGGCCATGTAGTTATAATTTCCGGTTTTCAATAGATACTCGCATAATGGATGTTATATCGCGACGTACACTTGGTCCAACTGTAATTTGTAAGATTATTGTAAGAAGACAAATTTCTAAAGCATAAGTTTCTTATTGCAAGTCACTTTAAATAGTCTTACTAATATATGAAAGTCAATGTTGTACAAGTGCCGATAAGAATAAACGGCGAGAAGATGTTTGTGCGTAAAAGATAAAAATGTAAGATGAAATTTTTATCAAAGATATTAAGCTGAATAGCTGGTCATAACGTGAAATAACATTTATTTCCAATTTTTTTCTATTTTGTTTATGTAATATGAATTTTTCTATGATGCCATAAACTTTATTAATTCCGATTTATATATCAGCGCAATATTAATAATCAGTTTACTATCATTAAGTAATACCAAATAATGGATTAAACAATACACACTCGAAGAATGCCTCGTTTATTTATAATATATGTATAACACTGGATGGTAGAAAAAAATCTATTCGTGGCTTTTATTTATATGTACAAAAATTTTATTATATCACAGCAAATGATATTATATGATCACATATTCTGTATTAGGCGGAATCGTTTGAAAAATTAACTCTTTTCTTAAAATTGATTTCAACTTTTCATTCATTCGTGAAAATGTTACAACGGATATATTATAGTATTATATAATGCTATAAAAAAATTCATTTTATACAAGTAGTAGAATACAAGTCGTCAATGATAATAATTTGTATTGTTCTTTATTTAGTTCGACCATTTGTTATTAATGTATTCGTCTTGTATATTATGACGTCCATGAGATATAAAATGTAAATATGATACACATCGAGTATTCATAATTTAATAACTCCACTCAGGGTGTATGAAAAACATGATAACATTTATGTGACTGAATTGATTCAATATGAAATATCCACGAAAACTTTTTGCTGAAATTAATTTGGATAAATATATCTTGAATAATGTGATATGCAAATATGAAATTAAAGGTGCGTAAAGTGTAACGTCGAAAAATTCGTAGAAAAATCGAACAAGTCGTGTTCTATTTATTCGTTTACGTAAATGTACCAAATTTTTATGCACTTTACATTCGTAATTATTGGAAGAAAGAAGAATGAAGACTACAATTTTTATATATAACCATATTTTATATTCCACAACTTTCTCATCAGGCTATATTACATATAATACATAATTCGCGAATTTTTTAGGTTCACGTCATAAGTCAATAAGAATATTACAAGAAATAAATTACTCATATTTATAGATATTTACTAGTATGTTTACTAAAAATTTTCGAGAATAAGAAACTACAAAAACGAAATACAGAACACAATTATCCTTATTGTAAGTAACCTTAACATAATATCCTTTGATTTTATTAAACTTCTGTTAATAGTATCAAACGTGCTAATAATTATTCATCGTCTCGTCTCTTTTACTCTGAATTTTCACACTGACTAAAATTAGCACTTTTATTTCTTTTATAAATAAATATAGGAGTATGGTATAATGCAATTTTTATGTGCAATGTTTATTTTTATCTGTACTTGCTAAACACTTTGTCGTCATAATGTCTTTCAAAGCTGCTGCGCTAGCAATGACGATGAAATGCATTTTACGTGACTGTACACTTCCATCCGGAGTGTGTACGTGAGTCACATATAGAAATGTATTGACCGAAATTATACACATATAGAAACATATTTTATTTATTTAATTTTAAGATATAACTTACAACAATACTAATATTTTCTCTTGTAAGTTATACTTCATCTTACATATATTACAATAATTATAAATGTTCTAAGCATTTTTTTATTACTTTTATAATAATTGAAGAATGTAACTTTATAATAATATATTTTTGCTATAAATAATACATTTTTATATGCGGCACTATTATTAATACTAAAAAAGTTATTATTTGTACTTTAGTAAAAAGAAAATCTACAAATCCTTGTCTTGAAAAATATATATCTTTCGAACTATTATCGGCACCGGAAAATATAAAGTAAATTCGTTAATACCGTTTGATTATTGAAAATAGCTTAAATGAACTGAACAAGAAGTTGTGAATAGAAAACACGCTGCTCGACGATCTATACTTTCTTCAAATATTTGCGTTTTCTATTTAAGTATTTACTATAATTATTCAAATATTGTACTCTTTTAAAAAGATTATAGTACAAATAGAATATTTAAATTTTATACAAATATTCTGCTTGAAATATATCATTGATTTAACGATACAATTGATTGTCAATAGATTATAAACAATAGATTATACTAATTTGTTTAGAATTTGTAAAAATGTATGATACAGCAAGAATATTAATATTTAGCTTTGCATTTGCAAACTGCGCATGTACGAGGTTTATGTGTATATGTACCACGCACCATGCGCGACATATAACAGTTCGTCCTTTCAAATTTTCAGTTCGATCCGCAGGAAATCGGTTTCCCTCTATACTAGTAATTGTAATAAATCGATTTGCGATTGAGGACCTAGAGAGTGAAATTCAAGTTGGAAGAAGAATGATTCACAATATGATAATATAAGTGAATGAAATCAGAACCGAAAAAAAATAAAACTGTACGAATCGAATATCTTCAAAAATCATGAAATCGGCAAATTCTCTTTCGATAAAGATTTTAATTTAAAGGATACATAAAAAATTAATATTCTATTATAGATTCATTATATTCATAGTATTTACTAAAAACGCCATTTATTAATAATAACATACATTATATAGTACAATATAATTTACATTAAACTTTCAAATATTTTGGAAAAAATGTAAAGGATACTAAAATTCATAAATGTATTAATAAATAAAGTAGTATTAACAATGTAGAGGGATATTCAGAACAGGCAAAAGTAAAAGGCACAACTGCTGTAAAGAGAGATTATATTAACAATTACGGTAATAGAAATTACACAAATAATACCTTCATCCTATAAACAAATATATTATATGTTTTTCTCTTTCGAGACATACAAACCGTATAAAATACATGCATTATTAATGTTGCACAGAATAATACAAGATCTTCCAAGTTTAGTTCATATGATGAAGATTGTAACGCGATTGCTCCGAAAAAACTCCGTATTCGAATAGCTGAGTTACGTACTAACATGTGCATATATAATGGTACTCATGCATATATATATATAATAAGCAAGTTTGTACCGTATGTGTGCACGGGTAATGGAAACGTATTCATATACGTCTATACACGAACCGGCCAGGATAAATATCGACGTATAAGAACCGATGCACGGCAAGAGGAAACCGTTCTTATAGTGCCTTTCTCACACACAGTTTAAAGAAATGTTATTTCTGCGCATATAGGGAGATCCTTCGTGTTTGTGCGATCGCTTCACGAACGGAACGTAATGTTTCTGCTTGTAGACGTGAACTGTTACACAGATGGAAACCAGATGCCGGTGTGTGTCCTTAACAACAGGTAAACGGAAATGCATCTGGACAAACATGATCGCAAGGGACCTGTAACCAAAAATGTCAGTGTGTATATGTATGTCTGAAAGAAGCACACTAACATAATTATAGCAAGCAAAGGATCAAGTCTGCATCGGTGACATAGTGAAAAAGAAAAAGTTCCTTTGCCTGTTTTTTTCTAAGCCAAAGAAAGCAATATGCAGACAGGTACGAATACGTAAACACTAATGTCGATAATATACGCTTACGACAGTATGCAAATGAAAGAAATACCATCTACCTGAGACGCGTGCGTACGCAAAAGACACGTGTGTTCATCGCGCAGCACAAGCGTGACCACGTCACGCGGCATATTCATATATATACAATCGCGTGGAACCTGTTCACACACAGAAACGTAACGAGAGATAAATGTTGTGTACCTAAATAGACAATCACGGTGCGGCGAAGCAATAGAGGAGAAACTCGTATATATGAAAATACACAAACAGCCGAAAGATATAGAGATTAATAGCTTCTCTACGAAAGCACCGACTATGGTGTGATGATGTGTACATGCGCGCAGATAGAAGGAACGCGTTTCGTCCGTGGACAAACGAGCGTCTATGGTACACACAGCTAAAAGAAAAATGATGGTGTGCGTGGCTGTGCGCAGGTAGAAGGAAGAGAACAGAACGGCAACAGAAGTAGAGGTGCGGCGTGACCGCTTCGCCGCGACACTACACGAGACTGCAGTGAGTTGGTCGCTGTCGTGCGTTGCTCTTCACTGCTTTTGGATCGTCGTGAACGATCGATAGTTACGGTGGATCCAACCGGCCGTGGATCGTGGAAAATCTGTGTGAACTCGCAACCTGTTGCTCTACCGGCTACCGATCTTGCATACATCGGCTTTAACACGCACCATTCTCACAGCACACCACGGCATCAGTGTTAGCCTTGACGGGCGCCAGCCAACCTGGACACGTACTTAGCTTGCACGACTAACGCGCGTTCACACGTGGACCGCGCCGAGTGCGCGGCATCGCTACGTGGATTCGAATCGAGGAAAATATCCTCGACGTTGGATAATTGGAGGAAAGTGGCGTCGATATGTGACCCGTGATCGTGTGTTAATAGTGTGCTGGCCAGCGGAGCACCATGTCGACGACGGACGTGTTTCGCATCGCGCAACAGGGACCGCCGACTGCCGAAGAGGAACGAGGGTAATGTTCAACAGTGTTCTCTCATCGCATGGTTTACCATTTACAATTCGTTTTGTCAGTCCGCTGCTTTTATATAAAAAAACTACGATCTTCGATCAATCATTGTCTGAGGATTGCAATTTACGTGACCGGTCGATCATCAACGAATAATTGTTCTAGGAACAAAATGTTCCGACAGAAATGTTCTCGTTCATCTTTCAGTTACGTTGTTGCATGACTTGTGTAATTGGAAATGCGTTCTTAAAAGTGATCGTCTTAAACGAGGAATCGTTTGATTTGATCGGTCGTGTAGTCGGTGGGGTGTTGAATCGTCGTATTAGGATGTGATTTAGTCAGGTGTTTCTGTGTGCAGTTTGACGGATTAGATTAAATTTTCGTTTAAAATTTATATATCGTGCACGCACACGTATTTTTCATTACTGTTACGTGAATAATCGAATCCTACTATGAAATAGATACCTGGATGAACGTGTATCGAGGATGAATCGCACGGTGGAATCTTACTTACTTTTATAAATCATGATCATTTAAGGTTTATCAGAGGGATTTGCGTTATACTTTCTTCGCTGCTCGAGGCAATAAACCTCAACGAATACGAGCCAGCAGAGCGACTGTCGAATACTGAATCGTCGAGAGTAAGACGTTCGCAAGAAACCTGTTTTAGCACTATCCAGAATTTCTACATCAACCAAGTAAATTAAACCATAGCAAATCGTGGCTCCGTTCCAATATTCAAAATGCTTTAAATACATAACTGTCGATAAATTGCAATTAAAAATTTTCATCAACAAAATATCTGTGAAATATTTCTTTAGTTCCCTTTCTTTTGTCATCAACAATCCGCAGTATGATAATGAAACCATGATGTCCACAAGTTTTTTTGCAACAAATGTATCAATTATATTCTTTAGGATATTGCGCAAAGTTCCAAAAACGGTGTAATTGCATTTTTTATCAGTTAAACCTATTTGACGCTAACGAGCGTATAATTAAACAAATGCTGAGATAATGTGCGTGTACCTTTTAGTGTTACTCTACCGTATAATTTACCTGATGTTGCAGTTACTACCATAACGATTCGCATGCTTTAGTCGTACCTTTCTATTCCATCTTACTTTTCACGAGCAAAAGTACTTTATTTCATAAACGTTATATAAACTCAAATCTCTAATCTATAATGAACTGCAAAAATTTGAATTATGATATGTAGCTAAAGGAACAAATTTATCATATATCGTACAAAAGAAAATTATCTTTCAATTTAAATCGACCTCGTGATCAGCGCTTCTACAGGTGGCTATCGGTGAATAGAAAATACGAAAAGCTTCCATACAGAGGTAGCCACAATATTAGTCACGTTTCTTGACGGTCTCTCTCCCTCCCTCTCTCTCAATGTCAATGACTGCTCCCTCAGGGCTAGCTGTGACCCCCCATGCGAACGAGAGTCTCGTCTTTCTGTATGTTGTAGCATATAGACGGAGTCGAATGGAATGGCGCTTTCACACGAAGCTATAAGGAACTCTTGATATTTATATGTACATATGTACGTACATATTGTGTCCGACATGTCGGTCCAAGTTTCTAGCTATATAAAATGGCTTTAAAAATTGTCGGTAAATGTATTTTTGAAATTCTTGCAATCTTAGCGGATAGTCACTTGAACACATAAATTGTTGTCTCTTTGACTTTAATTTGTTATCCGGAGCGGTTGTGGTAACTCATTATTCGGGTTATTAATTTCTTAAACGCAATAATATTTTCATTTAATGACTTTTCATTCAAAAGCAGCTAATTAAAATTGATTTGTTCTCGTTAATTTTTAATATTTTAGTTATAGAAGTTTCTGTTTAAGGAATGTCCTTTATCAAATTAAGAAACGATTTTTTTGGAGTATATTTAATTTAAATCCTCTATCGTCTTTTGTGTCATTCTCGATCGAATCAAGTTTTTCTACCATTAACAAATTTCTTAAATTTGAAGAAAAAAATGAAATAATCATTATTGATTTTATTAAATATTAAATATGACTCAAACGCAATCAAAGTTTGCAGCAAGATCAATGTAATTCACAATAATATCGAATATCTCGTTAGTAACAGGACTTCGTGAAATTGTTAATTTCGATAATATTTGTTAATTCTTAAAAGGACTTTGCATAATAGGAGCTTTCGTTAGGAATTTCCCTGTGACTTATCAAGTTAATGTTAGAAGACATTATCGGAACCAGTTCGAGTTTTATACAACTTTCACTGAAAATTATCTATACATAAATACCGACAATCCTTAACGATAAAGGGAGTAATAATGAGTAGTCTAACAACATTTTCAATTTAATGGGATAGTTCTTAAATTTCTTGACGTAGTCGCAACTCTCTAATCAACAGAATTTACGACAATTATGGCGACAGAATCTCATTAACGAATTCGATAATTATCTATGAAACAGCTTACACGTGCAAGCACGAGGCAGTACTCGGAGAGACGAACCTTAAACCTTAAGGTTGACTAACGGGACTTCCGGCGTCCGTACGTACCTACAGTGCATACGATGATTGCTGTTGCAATTCTTGTGAACCGTGGTATATATACTATAGATTTATGGAGATAATGATAAAAAGTGAGTTACATATGTATATGTGTCACTTTTTGTCCTCTCTATGCGAATATCGTAGACTGTTACTATTTTTAGTCGTCTACTTATCGGTCCTTAAAACCAACTTCTTTTTTATAAACTTTATTAACACTCTTATACATATAATTTAGCCTCGTCATGTTTGATTTTTTATTCAAACGTAGTGAAAAATTGTGGATATATGTTAATCAACCATAATCGTTTAAAATACGCAATATGTATACAATAGCTCGCAAAAGTATTTAAACACTTGTAGAAACATTTCGTAAATAGGTATACATATTGTGTATTATTTGAAACATTTGAAATTTCATTGGTACTGTAATGAGATCGGATTATCACGATTATATTCATAATGTTTTGGATAAATCTAAAGACACGCAACAAAGCTACAAGATATTTAGTGAAAATACAGTGGCTCACGAAAGTATTCGAAGTATTTTAAAACAAAATAACTTTTTAAAAATTGGGCCGAACGATGTGAACCTTTTTAAGAAGATAGAAAGATGAGTGTACTAGATGACGTATAAAAAAAATATCGGAGAAAGTTGCAATTGGTTGGAATCGCCAGGATAGATATGATCACTTTTTAAAATATTTTATCTAAGTTTCTAATAAAAATTTACAAAATACATTTTATAGATTTGTGTCGGTTATATACATGCTGAAAATGTCATCGAAATGGGTTAACGTTGCTATGAGTTATAAACGGTTAAAAATGATGATAATTGCAGTTTTTCACGATTTTCGGCCTGTAACTGTATATAATAAATCAGTTGATTCTTACATCCTTCGATGCCTGTCACTTGTTTTTGCATCAGACAAACTATTCATGTTGTATACTAATTTTTTATTAAATATACGTTGCAGTAAATATCTTGTAACTTCTATATACATATATAAATTTTCAGATTGGTTTCAAATTTTACCAATATAATCATGTCAACAATATCTCATTAAATATTAATAAAATTGCGTTTGTTATGCATAATATATACAATATGTAGGTATATATAAAAGTTCTTTGTAATAAATATTCAAATACTTTTGTAAGTCTCTGTGGTTGTAAATTGCATAACATTGGTAGCAAGGAGAGTTATTCGCGTAGTAATTCGATTTTCTTTTGTACGTCGGGCTGGGATTCTAATTCAACATGGCGGTTATAAAGTGCAAGTGAAATTACCCGTGTAATGGACTGATTTCCATTTACATATGAGACAGAAGTATCAGATACAGTACAAAAGAATATCCAAACTACGCAAAAAAATCGCTGCCGTGATGCATTCGCATTTTATAAACAGCGAGGTGGGGATACAAAATTGATGGAATAATAAAGGACACTCTATGATGTCTTTTATTATGTGTCTAATAATTAATTATATTAACGTCTAGGGAAAGCTATCGTCCTCTCTTGCGTGAAGTCTGGATGACAGAGTGCAATCGTTGGTGTAGTTTTAAACATAGATACGCTTCTCCGCGTTTCCGTTCCACTTTCCACACTAATATACTAAAAAACTTGTCATCGATCGGTATATCTATATTTTTATAGAGCGCTGCAAGAAATCTTGTGATCGATTAAAAGCCGTTTGATATGAAACCGCGTCGTGAAATCATGAGAAAACATTGAATTTTAAATGCAATTTATTAATATCAGAGAAAACTATTTTAATTGCAGTCGTGAAGAATATCAAATCGAATATCACTATTCAGTAGTATATTTTTACTGGCAATTATTTGTCGCTTGTAACAGAACAATGCGCCAATTATGATACAGTGCATCTCATAACTGCAAAACTATCCACAACATTTCAATTCTTATATGTATGTGTTAATATAACAAGGAATAAAGTTTGAAATGTTTGGGATCATATTAGAAGGCTATGTTTTCAGAAATTCTCGGAAAAGGATAAATCACTGAAGAGAAGAAAAACGATAGCAAGCATCATTGTAATTTTAAGTTTCTTGTCTTATACTTTCTCACGTTATGTTAGGGAATGAATTGGAACGCAAAGTTCATAAAATGCATAAAATACATTTTTAGAAAGAAATTGAAAATTCGATTAAAAGAAAAATAAAGTTTTACTACATTTGGATATTTAATATAAATCATTTCAAGTATGCCTCATTGTTTAAGGACCGTTATTAAGTAGAAAGATTACGCAACAGAATATTATGAATTTTAATTTAATTTAGCATAATTAAAAAAGGTACACACATAAAAAATTAATTTTTTTAATCTGTCCGAGTATTTTTGTAACTTGAAAATTGATTATCATTTCATTTATAAATTATTATACATTATTATATATTATATATTATATATTATAATAATAAATTACAATTACGTAGAAACTGATTACATTTATGTCACCTGTAATAAATAATCTCTAAACATAATACGAAGCAACTGAATAAATATCTTAATTTGCACAGATAAATTAATAAACATGAAAATACTGTAGTGCCAAAATATTAAAGTGATTAATTATATTTTATTTTTTTTAACTTCTTTTATAACTGTAGAAACATCGTATTTATATACAGAATATTCTATTATATAAAAATTGAATTCAAACTATAGCAAGATGAGATTGCAACAATAACTTGGAAATGTCTTAGGTTTCTCCCTATTTATAATAAGTTTGATCATTGGATTTTGCAATACTTTCACTTAGATTTTGTCGTGTTGTATATATTTTCTACCGTATACCTATATAAGAAGTGAACATTTTAGACCTGAAGATACACATAACGGAGGAACTGCATTTACTAAAGTTGACGTAACAGGTTATCTTCGTATACTAGAACGGATAACCGGATACTCGTTTCCTCCTGAAGGTACGCCATTTATGGGAAATCGCGACAGGGCCACTCTTCCTGGTGGTATCTGTAAACGGTATTATCGCGATTAGAGGTATACTTGTGCAATAGAACGCTATCTAAATGAGAATCATTGGTATTAGTATCTTCGTGTGTTTGCATATTAATAAACTTGAATGAATGTAGTAACTCGTGCTTCAAATCGGCTGACCTACCAGTTGAAATATCGCTAATAAGAACTTTTACCATCACATTAACAGGGTTTTGTTTCTTCAACGCAACTTAGAAGTGTATTTTATGATTATTACTCTCACTAAAAGCAATAAATAGATTTCCTGAAGACGTTAGCTTACTCCCGTTACTACCATTCGTATATCTTCGCAGAGCAAATGTCACTACTACTAACAAGAAATTATAGTAACACTATAAAGTATAATTAAAAAAAGTATATTACCTAAATATATATATTATTATATATATATAATAGTATATATATTATATATAATAGTATATTAGCTAAAGTATATTACCCTTTCCACACAAAATGTTTGATTTGTCCCCTTTGTATTTCAATAGAATATTTATATCCATAAATTATAAATCATATATGTATTTCTGAAAATATCACACATATTTTGTGCGTTGTTGTACCCCAGTTAAGTTATTTATCAATAAAGTTCAACGAATATTCTTATCAGTAAATACAAGACTGAATTTTTCACCAACAGTAGTAATAATTTAAAATATTGATGAAATATTTTTGTATTCCTTTTGGTGCGTACTGTAAATTCTTAAAATGTTAGTTCCTTTTTCTTCAATACCTTATACAAAATGTATAAATAGTATAAATGTATAAATGTATAAATACCTTATACAAATATGATAAAAAATAGAGCTAATTATTATGAAAATTTTATTTCCATATTTTGCGTCCATGATACAAAATTTAAAAATTCATTTCGTATACTCTGAAGTACTACAAATATACAACAGCGTTCAGACTTTTATTTCGTGTAATAATTATAAATTAAATGAAATTGTATTTGGTATAAGGAGTTTTCTTACTTATATGTTCGCACTGTATATGAAATAAAAATTTGATGAAACCTGCGCTAGTTATAATCATTATTCCAAAACACGATCCCGTTATATAATTATTCAATGTAACTTACTGTAATTAATTTAATAATCAGAGAAACCGAAGCTTTACGCTCTTTGATATAAATTATCGAAACACAAATACGAGTGAATACAATTACGTGATCTCGATCACAGATTAGCACCTGACGTAGTTACACATGTTAAGAAAGTTATTCTTTTAATTGTCGTGATTAATGTGGCTGCCGTTACAATGTTCATATATATAGGTATAAGGTAGAATTGATATATTACTGAGAACTATTGCGACGATGCAAAGCTATGTCATTGCAGATATAAATCTGCACGTACCTGACAGCATATGTGCGTTAATTCTTTGCGTGAAATCACGCAATATTTTACTTGAAATCTCATACGAACAATGCAGCGTACGTGACTGACGAGAAGAGAAGGGGAAGATAATCGAATAATAGAGAAAAAGTTTTACTTCGATTTACAAAAGAATTTATAACAAAAGTTAACACTAAACCTACCGATATTTCTTGTATGCATATCTATTCCTACCGTGCTCGGTCAAAATGACCGGTCCTTAAAAAAAGATTATTGTTTTCATAATTAATCGTAGGTAGTTAATTTGTTGTTGGATGAATTAGTATATGAACAACTCCCATAAAATGACGATATAAATTTATTTGTATATAATTTCAATTATAAGCTGAAAAAGGGAATAAAAAATGAATGGTAGTTATATAGTTTCTTTCGTTCATATACACCTTATATACACGTACTTACACATTTTCCTAAATGTATAAATAATATAAAGCTTATTCGGCTTCACTGCATTTTTTTACAAATTATTTTATTCTCGAATGTACATTTGGTGCACACATATTTTTTGCATCCCGAACAGATTTTCGTAGTTTTATAACCCTTATAATATTTTACTTAGTAAGTTTTTCGTGCATGGGAATCCGAACTTGTATTTGTTCATGTTTTTGGCACATTCCTTTTCCCCGAAATTCTTGATATACAGCGCCAAGTTCTCTAGCTAACTGGAATAAAAATTTCTGCCTTAACATTTTTTCTCCAGTTATTTCTTTATATAAGACCTAGGCATCTATTCCAGCTAGGTCCAGAATATTGAAAAACACCTGAAGGGACCACTTACAAGATTTCGAATTGACAATGCATTTTATTGTCATTTGATCATTTCTTTTGAGTTGACCATGCCACATTGAGATAGCCTTTCTTTTATACTGATTGTTTAGAAGACTAAATACCATATTATCTGGAACAGTCAAACAGATCGGTGGCGCTAGGTAGGACAAGCTACATATATTTCTTGAAAAAGAAAAAAATAAAACGAGAAATAAATACTGAAAACTACATTGTATGCATATTTTTAAAAAAACTGTATAGTTTGATGTGATAATGTTTAAATATGTGAAAGCTGTACAAAAGCTTGAAAACGATCAAATTGGCCGATAATGGTAGGTTTATTGTCAATAAAAATAAAACCTTAATAAAACAAATTTTATTAATATAATACAGTAAAAGACAATGTAATATCATATAAATGCAAGAAATAACATTAAAAATTATCTTTGAAAATGATTTAATAGCAAATTTGAAACATTAAATATTTTGAGCTCCATACGGCCATGTAACAGTCTATTTATGGCCATAGTTCGTGTTCTATGGTGAAACCACAAACTATGCGATAGTTCTGCATGAGATATCGATTGTAGAAAAATTATTGGTGATGTGATTCACTATGAATGCAACGAGGAAAAAAGGCTGCGTAAAGGTAATGAATCACGAAACTTGAATTCAGTTCAAAGTACAGATAAAAGAAGATAAAACATTTAGTAGTCTGCCTTTCGTAAAAAAATTGTCATCAATAATGCACGATTAATATCAAAGTGCTGTAATATACTTTCACCAATCATTGTTCTAACGGGATTCGAAATTTCCATCAATTCCATATCATTATTAAAAAGAATTTATTAGAAAGCATTAAGACGTTTCATAAATCAAGTAATCTAAAAAACTATCTGTTGTTTCTAAATTACGTTTATCGTCCCCCATTTTCTATAACTGTTTTTTTTTATCAAGTTTTCTGTCCCTCTTTTATAAAATTTCGTTTTTAAATCAACTTTCAGAAAACCGCATGATTTATACGACCGTATTTAGTTTAGTTTAAATATCCTATTTAGCAGTTTTTCATTCTTTCTTCAAGTATATCGAAATATTTGAAATTTTCCGTGCTTCTTACCTTTTAACACTGAAACTGTTAAATATGCTATACATAATTAATTTAGAATTAAAGCAATATGACAAAAATGAATAAGTATATATATGCAATTATGTTTCTGTTTCAATAATAATTATTACCAAACAAAGATCGCAGGAAACATAACAAAATTTCAGGTTTCTTAAATTTTAAAATAGTAGGTTAAAAAAGGAAATAATTTTACGTAATAAAACAAAATCGGAAATATAGAATAAAACTTTTGGCAAAGGCTTCATTTTGGGCAAAATAAGGTTTGAACACGTAATTAGAAATTAGCCCGGTAATCGACAAATTTTCAAATTCGTTTTTTTTTAAACCAAGCATTATGCGAAGAAAAGATTATCCTATATTTTCGATTTACTTTTTTTTTTTACATAGAATTACTCTTTCGTCGATTGTACTATGATTACTGTGAAACTTTATATAACATTATTATGATAGCATGAACGTTATAAAACTTTACTGCAGTCCGCTATTTGATAACGAATCAATACCATCTAAAAACACAAAACAAGATTAAAATAACATTTAGAAAGCACAAAACGAAAAGATAAAATAAAATTGACAAAGGAATCATAGAAGCGTATTCTTTAATCAAAGCATTTTTAGACCACAAGGGAGAATATGTTTAGTCCGTTTTTGTTGATTTTCTGACTTTTATGTCCCTTGATAGTTAAAACAAAGTATTTGAACATTAAATATATGGTTTAAGAAGGAATAAATTAAATTTTAAGATTGCTCTTTTATAAAGGATGAGAAGTGTAACTTATCATGAGTTTCACCTGTGTCCTTCGATTTAAAAAAATCTACAAGTATTCCATGTGGAGAAAAAGCTAGCCGAACAAGTCAAATAGAACCTACAATCGTTAACATCGATAGGTAGAGCCCTACTGTCATCGTCGTCTAATGTACTTACGTGGAGTCACGCCCCCGCTAGTATGAGGCAAAAGCGAGCCGAGGGTAACCGAAGTAAAACGAAGCGTACCGAAGAAACCGCGATCTCTCTACGCTCGCGAGGAGCTGAAGTTCGCGGTGTTCCCTCTATCGAATCGCGCGGCAAAAGCCGCAATCCCGCCGCGTGCGGATAGCTGAACACAACCGATACGACACGCCGATACCTTTACCCGTGTGTATGTATATCGGCACACACACACCTACATCGTGTCGCTTGCACGCCGCGTCAGCGATAAGGAGCGCCGATTGGTCGCTTCACCGGTTGCTTCTCCGCTTGGTTCACCAAGACCTAAAGCGGCTGCGCGGTCCAGGTAAGTAAGCACCACGTACCTGGCTGTGCAATGTTTCTCAGTTTACTGTCACTGGCTCTTATGTGCTACACCAGCTCTTGAGTTTTTCCGGAACTTGTAGATCTGACGTGAAGCTAGCTACTGCCGCAGCGTAATCCTCGATCTTCGAAACCGAAACGGAAGTGGACGGACGGCGACTAGCGGCCGCGCGACCAATGCCACACGCTCCTCTCTGGATACACCAGTGCGCCCTTAATATCGGCTCAGTAATGGTGGCGGAAAGTGACACCAGCTTGCACCGCGGTTGGCTCGTTTTATTGTGCGAACGAACATCGGTGAGTCGACGCCGATCCCCAGTCTAGCGGCTGTGTTTCGCTCGACCGGATGCGGTCAACGTAGTCTTCGTGTCTTCGACCGATTGAATCTCGCTCTCTCAGAACTAGAGGGACGCGTAGGTGTTCGAGCAGTTTTTGGCACGACGGAGATCGGTGAAAGCCAATCTTACTCGGGGAAAGAAATCGTTTACACATCGTCGATCACCTTTGTTTTAATGTAATCGCCGTTTATTTGGACGACTTTATATAGAATTTATGTAGTTTTGTTGGAAAACTGGTCAAGTTGTGCAGTGTCGTGACCATTTCCATGTCGCTGATTTCAAAGGAGGAATAATACGCTTGTCAGATTAGTAAGTTGATAATGTGACGCATCATATGACGAGTTATGTTTAGTGGAAATTACAGCTGTTTTAAAGTTCCGTTTGAATGACTGGATGTTGTTTGATTGAGTTTCGAATGTTCTTCGATTATGAAAGACTAGTATATCAAAATGATGAATCTGTGATAATCCTAGCATTTATGAATACTTCATTGGTACTAGTATTTACTCTTTAATAAAAGATAAGTTAAAATGTTGTTCTATCTAAGAATTAACTTTACTTTAAAATATATATTGATGAAATTTAGATTTGTTAGGCGATAAATGAAATCCAATTATCCGTCATTTATTGCTTTCATTTTTGACAGAATTAATTGCGATAAGCTTTAATTTACTCAAAAAGAATATTCTACTAATAGAATAGTTAAGTACGAAATCGGTACATTCTGGTCACGTTATAGTATCACAACACTAATTACTTCTTGAGCAGGAGGATAGTAACCGCAACTTTATCTTGGAGCAATCTATCCTCGAAGATGAAGCTGTTCAACCAGCTTTATCGTACACTCTGTTTCCAGGTTGTTCTCCGTGAAAGACGTTAATTCTTAGTTAGAATTCCACCTCATCGAAACTCTCCAATTTTGTATGCAAATTGGCGATTCAAAGTAGCTTTCATACTGCAATTGTAATCACGTATATTTCTTGAAAATTGTTAGTTCTTTCCATGAAGCTCTATTCTTTCTTTCAGATTTCCTTTTTATTTCCATAATCGTATTCTATTTTATTATATACTATATCTTTTAAAAGAATATAGCTTTAGTAATAAATAAAATAAATTTTACAAAATGAGTATTCAAAATAAAATGATCATTTAAATGAATTTTGTTAAGACAACAAGATTGTCCACAAATCGTATTCTAATATTTCTATTTTATATAGATAAAATAAATGTTATAGAAGGCATGTTTATAAAAGAAAGCTTCGTTTGAATGAATATTATTAAAGTAACAAGATTATTCCCAAGTCATGTTCCGATATCTCTGATTTTTTAGGGAAAATTTATATACAACATATAACGAAATCTTAATAATAAATGAAATAAATTTAACAAGAAGAATACTTATAATGAAAAATTCCGTTTGAATGATTATTGTCAAAGTGATAAAATTATTAATACTACATATATTTAGTTTAATAATTTATGTGATTTTAGACAAGGCATTTATCAAGACCATTGAAGACAAAATTTCTAAATTAATATATAAATCTGCACAGCTTTTAATGCCCTTTAAGGCGGATACGTGGGATTGGCGCGCAGTGATTCTTTATGGGTTTGCTTCTACTACTACTTTCGTCTTTTGCTGATCGGATGTGACAACTGTGTCCACACTTCTATTTGACACGTTTACTGGTTTCAACAAATGCTGATATAAACTTAATCTAAATTATTCAAAACTTTATAGTAATTCTCAATTATAAATTTGGTTTTATAAATGTATTCAAATAAGTATGTGATTTCAATGAAATTAAATTAGTTAAAGAAGTACGTTAAGTGGCTATTTAGTTTAGTTAAATTAGAAGAAAATATATTGAAATATATTAGAAATTTAGTTAAATTGCAAGAAGTATATTTATGTATATATTGGAATTGGAAATATGTTTATTTGTAGATAAATCTATTTAATATAAGTAATTTGTAAGTAACTACTTTTAAATAATTACTTTTATAAATAATTTTTAATAAATCTATTCTGTTGCAGTTTTTTACTCCATGCTATTGAGGACATAAACATTATTGTATGAATGAACTTAATTTTCATAATAACATTATATATATATATAAAACGAACGAAAAGAACGTTATGAAGCTAATTTATGTTTAAATACTATAATTTTGTTAAATACTATTTGATAAATTATTTTAGGAATTGTGATGAATTAAAAATTTGAATTACATAGAAAACTATATAAACGTAAGATTTTCTATTTTTTAAATATTTGTGCTATTATACATTAGATGGAATTAATAACGTAAACAAATTGAATTATATAAGTAATTTAATTATGTTTTCTATAATGGGGATAATAAATTGGCCAAATTTTTATTACAGGTAGTAAAAACAACGTGGAAAAATTTATTCTGATCGATTATGTTATTAATTAATATAAATTGTCAATATTGTTAACTTATATTTTCTATTACTATTAAGCAGGTTTGAACAAGGAATAAGAATTAGGGAAAAAAGTTAAAAATAAGGAATACAGATATATTTTTGCTTGGATATATAAATATCCAAAAACTTACTTACCAAACTAAGTGTTTAATGAACCGTATATACTGTATTTTCGAACAAAAGGAAAAATAAAATAATAATAAAATAGAATTTTCTATTTTCACGTACAGTAACAAGTTAATGTTTTACAATTTCCTAAAAATAAAGTACGATGATAATTTCTGCATGAATATTTTGTACGCATCACGTATAAATTTTACTATATATCTATTTTATAATTTACAACGCAAAGTACAACATCTCTGCCCCTGGACGTACAAACAAGCATAAATAATATTTATAGACCAAAATATTAATTAAATACAAATATAAAAATTACTGCATTTTAGATAGAGTCAACAAATTTTAAATCTTTTAAATGAATACTATATTTAATAATATAAATAATGTAATATTTAAATATCAATGAACATCAATTGATGCGAACATCTCAATTACTTATTTTAGTATTTTGAACATAGAAACACTTACCATAGAAAACTTTTATATCATGAAGTTATATAAAACATTTTTAAATTCCATTAGCACAGTAAAATTTGAAACGAACTCGAAAATGTATACGTATGTATATACGTATACATATACGTATATTTAATAAAAGAATTATACAGCTTGAATAACCATCTACAGCATATAATAGATGTTAAATTTGGTCCAACTGAATATGTATTGAGGTTTCCAATATAATGGTTAATTGGCTGTTTAAATACTTTTGTGACCTCTGCGAAATACAAATATACTTGCACTAAATATCCTGTTTCGTGTTTTAAACGTTTCCAATCTAATTATAATAGTCAAATCTCATAACGGTGCTAATGAAATTTTAAAATGTTTTGTGTAGCACACATAATATATTCATAAAAGGCATCTACAAATGTTCGAATACTTTCATGAGCTTATATACATCTAATACGTAGATGTTTAATCTATCTAGTTCCTATACTACACGCACAAACACAATTCCAGAAAAAAGAGAAAAAAGAAATACAGAGAAACAGAAGGAAGATATTCTAGTACTTGATTGGAATGTCTAAAAGTCAAAGAAAATATTGTTCACTGTTGTTTGATCGTGTCCATTGCATCGTATACATGGTATGTTACGTTAATATGCTTTATGACTATGCGACGGGAATGAAAACCAGATATATGCCACTTGGTGGAACACCTACGAGGTACACTAACGCAACATTGGCACCAACCAGAAAGATGTAGCAATCTTTCTTGCGTGGTGTGTCAATTCTTTTTTTACAACAAAAGAAGCTAGATACGAGCGATACGGCAACTGCGCGATCGCCCAAGAGTTACTGTCCTCGGACCGAAAGTCAGAGAAGCTGTCGTTTTATTTATCCGAATTATTCTGTTAACACATTGCAGTCTCAAGTGTTTCTTATGCTTTCTGCTTAATATTCGAGGACATGAAATATTTCGTGGGTTAGATTGTGATCGATAGATTGTGTAAAATTTTTAATTAATTTGTGTGCGAAATATACTGGAATTTGTGGAAAAATTGAATAATTATATAGAAAAGGGTACGCTTCATTGATTTTAATAACCTTGAAATATGTTGTCAAAGTCAATATTCTCAACAACTTTTTTCTATACGTGTTACCGCCATTAGGCCTTAGTTTCCGAAATATTCGCAAAAAACTAATACAATTTATGTTATGATTACACTTCTGAAGTAGGCGAGCTCATCTTTATGTAGTCCGATTTAAACTTAATTCAATGATGAGAGAGATAACCAATTTTGTGATGTTATATAAATGAAATGCCCTTAGAAGCTAAATTGACCAACTCCGCACATTTTGTAAATTTTTTTAATTCATTATTATTTATGATGATTCAGTTTCTCACAAAGAAAACAAATGACGTATTTCCATAATTTTATTTATAGTAAAACTTAAGAGGACCATTAAGAGATTAATATCTATAAATAATCGTAAATCTTAAGGTAAATTTAAACAAGTAATATTTGTAATATTTGATCGATTTACTATTCTTCCAATATATAGAGTTGTTTAATAATCTTTCTATAAATTGCAATGTCTTAGTATTTTATTCTATATTATTCTATATATAGTAGGTGTTATCTTTTTGGCATTCAAAATGTTATTATGTTAAAGTGCATTGAAAATTATAGTATATTATCAAAAAGTACCCAATTTATTGTATTTTTATAATAATTAGGTTTCGATTTGTTTTCATATTTAATATATTAATATTATATTATGTGATATTTTCATATTTAACATGTATAATATTATATGTACACATTAATAAGTAATTAAGAAATAAGAAACAATGAAATAATTGACAATTTCAAAACGTTTTTAATATTTAGAAAAATCATGCATTTAAGGAATGAATTTCTGAACATCTCTGAACGAGAGAATATAAGTGCTTATTTCTTACAATTTCTTACACATATAGCAATTCCATTTCAATATGTTTTCAATTAACAATAAACATAAGTGTGTTATAATTAAACGTTATGTAATAAGTGCGATAATTAAATAAGATACCAATGCAATTTCTCGATATATTCAACACGTGCTGTACTTTACACACTTGTCCTTTGCCTAATGTCAAAAGCGAAGATCGTTTTCTGGTGTTAACTGAGATACCAAACGTGGTGACGCGTGTTTCGGCAGGATGTACGGTGAGCCGTAGAACAGTCATTGATTTCCATAGGAATACATCACGTGCGTCTGTTGCGTTCATTGCGTGAGTACTGTGTAGCATTAGCGGGACACAATCGTGATACTGTAATGTGTGCGTGTCACTAGTCATAACTTGTTCGTTTTCATCGATCAATAAAACTAATACAACGATCGCACATAGAGCAGTCAATAGTGCATAATAAACGTTAAAGACTCGCTAAATAGTAGATTATGCATTTTTATAAACTTTAAAGTTAAAAGGATGAAATCTAAACAGAAATTTGTTCCATTTGCTCTAAATATTATTATGAGTTATACTTTGGTTATTTTATGTACTTTTGTCTCCTATGTGAATTCTGTATTTACATTTCCGCATCTTTGAACTTTTTATAAATGCACGAAGATTCGTAGTTTATTAATTTCTCCTAGCATGTTCGACGAATGATAAATAATAGCTTTCGCAAAATACCCTTTTTCTTTATTTTATATTGGGATCAGTCGCAATATGATTAATTTAGAAGATCATTTTCCTAAAAAGCAAGTACGAAGCTTTAGAAATGTTGTGAAATTGGTACGTATAGTCGAAAAGGTGCAAAACCTCCTTCAATTAATTGTCGTTGTGTAATAACAAGAAATTGATACAATAATCTTCGAGTTAATGTAACGATTAGACAGCGAGTTTTTATGCATTTGTAGAAAACTTAAAAATGCAAAAATACACTGAATGCAAAACTTGGCACCTATTATAATATTTAATATGTAAAACAAATTTCTGATTAAGTTATATTTCTTTATTTGCTTTTTTAAAAATATAAATTTACCCAAATATTCGCAGTCCCGAGGACTATAAATATCCAAGGACCCGGTACGATTATTTTGATTTTTTGATAAGCATTCATATAATGGTAGAGCTTGAAGAACTGAAACTAATGATATTCTTACCCTATAAGATAAAACTGGAGATAACTTCAACTTTTTATGGTCCAAGCAGTATTTGACATTTAATTCCGTGTGATTTATAAACATCAATCTATTTTAAAATATTGTTTGGAATTTAAATGTACTTCGTTCTTTTGTCCTTGTCTACGTTAACATTTTTGCGATAAATGAAGGTATGACACAAAAGAGTATGTTTCATATATGTATTAATATTGAAAAAATGTTGAGTTGAGCATAGTTAACCGGAAAAAGTTAATGTTAATATCTGATAAACTATTAATATCATTAGTTCCAATTTTCCAAACTCTTGTCACAAAATCAGGTATAGTACCTTATAACAAGGGGTTTGGGAAACTGTCATCACCATCTCGAATAGAATATTTACGAGTAAGCTGCGGATGCTTACGCATATTTATATTTTTATGTATAACGTTATAGAATTAAAATCAAGATAGGTCGCTTCACTCTCAAAATATTTTTGTATATCATGCGTAGTTTGTATGTTTTTGCATATTTAGATTTCCTAATCTATTGATAAATATTCAAGCAAATCTACGCTATCCTAAAACTATAACTTATTTTATCCTAGGACTAGTCCTCAAAAAGACAGGTTTCAAATTTTTTATTTTGCAACTTATTCGTTTCGATTATAATCATTTATGTTTAATATCTAGAGGCTGATAATTGTAATCTTGAAAAGAAACTAAATCGAATAATGAACATGTGCTATAATACATTTAGTGAAATGTAACAAGATATTTTTCTACTTAATTTTAGTAATGGCAATGTATTGGCAATGCTTAATTAATTTATCTAAAAGTGTCTTATATATACATATACATATATTCTACTACATTTATACTATTGGAAAAATAATCCGCATATGTATGGTTTTCGTGGATTCAAGTAAGGATATTTGGAGAGTGAACAAAATAAAGAATCAGTTATATCTGTTTCAACCAATGACAATTGGTCGTTTATTAATGGAGCTACCATTGTGCTATCTTAGAATAAAAATGTTACACTAATTCGAGGAACATGGTATCTACTTTTTTCCTGTATTGTTATTCATAGTAGGATCTACAATAGTATGCAAGAGTTTCTGAAAAGATTTTTCGCTTCATATTCCAAAAATGATATTCTTAAGAATTTTAATTAACATTACATAACTATATTACAGTGTTTATTGATTATACTATTTTTACTTGCTACTATTACTTACCACGTTCTTATGGACAATATTATTTAAAATTCTTAGGTACCATGTTTGGAATAGGAAGTGAAAAATCTATCTGACTGGAAACTTTTGCACACCACCGTGATTAATGCAAGTACGATGTTATCGTAAGCCGACAGTAAGGTGCAATCGGGAGGGTAATGCAAAGGAACTGTACGTTTTACAGAAGACTGAAGGCTGATCTGCAATACCTCCGAAGGAGGGGACTACTGAAGGCGTCGGGTGAACTATCGTACCAAGGACGTAAATGCACCAGATGCGGTGCACCGTTTGGTAGATTTTACAACACCGGTGCTCTGTGCACACGCTGCAGGCACAGAGTTTGCAGACAGTGCCGTATCGAGGTCAGGAGCCCTGCCGATAACAAAGACGTCGAATGGATCTGTAACATTTGCTATAAGATCGCGTGAGTAATTCTTCCATTGTTACACCGTTTCCTTTTTGCATAGCTCACGTTGTTCGCGATTCTACTAAGATTCCTTCTGACATTTCCTCGATTCTTTGTGTTTTTCTCTTTTATAAGATTGCTTATCTTCTTTTTTATAAAATAAGTAACATAATTTAAAATCGTTTAAAAGTAACGCAGTTTTAATGTATATTAAAAATAAGGTTTAAAATATCCTATATTGTAATACAATATTTTATTGTATACAGAAAATTTACTAAGATTTAATACCGTACAAAATATTATATTAAATGTAGATTTTGTCAATAATTATATTAATCTCTTAAACCACCATAAAAATAAATTTTTATGGATTCTGTTGGTCGCTGTAAATTTTTGTATTCCTATATCGTAAAATTAATAAAATGCGATCTATATAATATTCTAGTGTATTAAATATACATTTATAAAAATAAAGTTAACAGACTTTTTTAATATTTTCCAAGCAAGCGACAGACTTCAATTAAGCATTTGGCTTTGTAATCGATCGTATGATTATTAAGAGTACTAGTTATTATGGCCATTTTGTAAATTTTTATACGTATTGATTACCTATGAAGTGTGAAAGACGTTAAATCATTTTGTAAGTAATGTCGTATTATATACATTATATGTAAGTTTAAAACTTTGAAAAATGGAGTTTATCGTATGTATTAATGGATAATCATTACCAATTGTTTTCTGAATATATGTATCAACTTTTTGGCAATTTAATCGCCCTGAAAAATTGTCAAACTTTTGACAATTGATAGGTTACTCTCATTTGATTATCGTCTTCAAATTCCGCATTGTGTTGAATTTTGTATTTCTTGGAAAAGCTCTTGTAGAGCGCGAAGTAAATAAAAATTTAAAGATTAGGGAGATTAACATACATATTTCAAATTATACTCTTTTATATTATTTAATATTTTTGCTTTTCGTCTGAACATCGCCATTTTCTGAGCATTTTCGTCACGACTCATTAGTATTGATTATTTCTATATATATATATATATATATATATATATATATGTATATGTATATGTATATATATATATATATATATATATATGTATATGTATATGTATATGTATATATATATATATATATATATATATATATATATATATATATATATATATATATATATATATATATATATATATATATATATATATATATATATATATATATATACATATTTGTAATTTTTCTAATTATTAATTGTACTGATTTCCTTACATACGACCTAATTTTGGATTCAAAATTTAAGACAAATAAGAAATAACTTTCCTTATGGAATGGCTTGATATAGTAACTGAAAATTCTTTCCTCTTGTTAGTGTTGGTGTCTTTTTTCTATTAAAAAATTAGGCATTTTTGCTTCTACCTTTCTTGTACAAAAATTGAACTTGTACCTTTGTTTCTTTAGGGAATTACACGTTGTTACTGAGAAATGGACTTATGTAAATTCGGTATGTAAATCTGTAAATGGAAAAGCAGCGTCCCCTGTGGAATTATTGAAAAGCAGCATCCGACGAGCTTGGACAATCAACGGTTTGTTGAATTTTTTTTATTGTATATATGTTATATTTATAGTTCTAATGTCAAAGTTCGACATTTTATTCTGATATTAAAATCATAATAATATTATTGTATAAATTCATATGGATTAAATATATACAGATTTGAACGTAATAGCATATTCCATATAAATAATTAACAAATCGATATGAAATATCAAATATAGTATATCTTCTATATACTATATACTATATACTACAGTATATATAGTATTACCTTCTTACTTTCACATTAAATGCCATAAATAAGTAAATGGTAGTTATGTAATGTTGATATCGTTACATGTGAATTTGCATACATATGTACATATAGCAGCAACTCATTTCATTGAATTAATGCAATGTCTTATCAATTTAGTTTTCCAAGAAAAGAGAACTTGAATTTCATCTAAGGAATAAAAAAGAGGAAGAAAGTCGTTTTTGGAAAACATAAGTCAAATATGAAAAATAAAATCATATACATTTGAAAACGCTATTTTGGAAGCATGTGGGGAATATATTTACTGAATATAACTTAACGTGTATAATAGATGTTTATAATGGAAATACAGGTTGCAACAATTTATTGTATTATTACATTTATTATTCAAAACAAGAGGTTATTCAAATTTCTGATTGTTCTCCAATTTTTGACGGAAATCCGTAATAACAAAAATTGAGCGTTCATAAAGAATTAATTGCAAGCAAAATATTAGGTCGTCCGAAAAGTTTCTTTCGTTTTATGAGGAAATAATGGATGCACAACATTTTTCGTTTTATATTATTTTATCGAATTACGTATGATCTATTTTGTTCTATCAAGATAAAGATCACAACGTTCGACAGATTAGGTTTCATGTTTATATAAAGATGCATCGTTGTAAAAGACGTGTCTGTAAAAGAAAGACACTTTTCGGACAACTTAATATTTTACCATTCTATTATATTTTTTCACTAGAGCCATCCAATTTCGACTACCTTATGCAATAGAAATATTAAATAGATGTATATAAATTTTGTCATTATCTTACAGCCAAGAAATAGTTGAAAAGATCTTAAAGATTATAAATTTATGTTTTTTATCAACTTTTTACTCCAATATTTCTGTTGAATAGATCCAATGCTAAATACATTAGATACAACAAAATTATTAGGAATAGCGTAAAATATATCATAATTCATACATACACACATATATATACGTAAGGAGCAAAACTGATCCAACATCATTTGAAACTGAATAACTTTTCTAAAATTGGACGAAACGACGGATTTCTTTTTTTTTTTTTTTTTGAGAATTTAGGAGGATTAATTTACCATGTGATCTATAAAAAAAATTGGAAGAAATTGCCATTGGTTGGAATCGCGAAGAAAAAGGTAAAGGTCACTTTTTCAACTTTTTTTATCCGAACCTAATGATAATGGTAATTTAAGCAACACATTTTTATTTATAAAATTTCATCAAAATTGGTTAACGTCGCTATAAATTATAAAATGGCGAAAATCACAGTTTTCACGTTTTTCGGCCCAAAATCTACATATTTCGATGCCTATCACTTGTTTTTACATCGACCGATTTCAATAAAATTTTCAGCATATATATAAGTGACATAAATCTATAAAATGTGTTGTTTAAATTTTTCTACATGCTCAGATAAAAAAGTTGATGAAATTGAACGTTAATCTTTTTCTTCGCGATTTCGGTCAATTGCAGTTTCCTCAAAAATTTTTGTATATGTCATTTAGTAAACTAATCTCCCTAACTTTTCAAAAAGATCTATATCGTTTGGTCCAATTTAAAAAATGTTATTCAGTTTCAAAGATGTTGCATCAGTTTTGCTTCTCACTGTAAATTGTCGTACATTTAACAGACCAACTGATTACTATAATAAATCTAAAAATTTGAATTCATTTTCAATGCAAGTACTTTTATCGATATTTGACGCATCGAAAATTTTACTTTCTCATCAAAAGAATGCAATAAATTATTTATACGTTCTGTGTATAGGCCCACCCACACGCTGGTCCGCAGCAAGGAAATCACCAGAATTGCGTATATATCGAAGTTTGCCGTCTCGTCATCAAGAATATCGGGAAATCATTAACAAGAATGAAATCGTAAAGTCCGTTGACAGAGAAACGTCGAATTCTGATCAAAAGGAAGCAGTTGCCAGGGATGCGAATGAACAGTTCAATGAATGTAATAGTTCCACGAAAGACGATCCATGCAAAGATGCGATAACAAAAAACGAATCGATTTCTCTCGAAAAATTGACATCACGTGTCGAAACTAACGAACGAACGAATGCGAAACGAATAGAAAAGCTGTCTAATAAACAGGAAGAAGAAGTGCTATCGTCGAATGCTATAAAAACGAAGAAAAACGACCGATCCGCTGCAACCACTAGCTGCAATAAAACAAAGATCGAAGAGCCAGACGAGACGACAGGTAGCCAAGAGCAAAATATACCAAGAATTTCATTGATAAAACCACCGAGAATATTGTCGAAGTTTATTTCACCAGAGATAAAATCTCCAATTAAACATGCAGATAGAAAATCGAATATCCCAATATTTAAAAGAAGCTGCAAGGAATTTGAGGACATTAGAAGCCCCCAAGAATCATCCAAACGTTCTCTCATCCCTCAAAGGTATTTATTCAGTCATGGATTCAATCGAGGTTTCGTTTATATAGCTCGATTTGTGTTTTATGTTTGATTTATTTTTGTTACACACCCATAAGAATCATCGAAATATTCCTCAAAAGTGTCCTGATTTTCAATGATTTTCAATCATGACCTAGGTATTATTTATGTGATTCGTCTAATATTTCCGTTCTATTTAGTTTCAAAGCAAGTAAAACCTTTCGAGAAATCGTTTCGACTAAAACAAAAATTGCAAAGTTAAGATTGTTAACGTTCAGAGGAAACGTGAAAATGTGTAATCGTGCCAGTTATTGACACCTGCTTAGTTTGCATTCCATCGTTTTGGAAGTATAGTGGTGTCATATACTTTTTAGGGATTATTTTATTTAAAATATTAACGTGTTTATAAACAATAGATGAAAACAAATTAGGGAAACATCGGGTATGAAATACTAAAATTCAACGATGATCGACTTAAGAAGTGAACTTGGACCAGTAGGAAACATGTCTTAAAAATAAAATAGTTTGATAATAAAATAGTTAGAAGAAAAATGTTTATATTCCCACGATTAATGCCCAATGCTGAGAATACTATCTCAAGAATTGATTTCTCAAAACAGGAAAGTGAACCGAAATAAGAGGGAGTCTACTGTACTTGAAAATAACACTTCCATATTATAGATATCTATACATCACAGATCTTATTAAACAGCATTTGAATTTCTTCCAGATACCGAGGTAGTACCGATGACTTGCGTCGAAGTCGCGAGGACATAAGCTTACCTAGCCTGATCCCCAAACTTTTATCTCCAAAAAACAAGGAAGACCGACTAAAGCGCCAAGATAGTAAAGACGATATCCGCTGTGTATTCAAGTCTAACCGAAAAGACTCGAAAGAAGAAACCCGAGCATCGTTCTTCAACCAATCGACAGGGAAGGAGGACTCTAAGTACGGCATTCGGCTATTCCGGCGGGACAACAGCCGCGAAGACGTGGGTAGGGAGAGCGCGAATTCAAATGCGAATAACGCGGCTGTTGCTGCAAAAGGAAAGCAAGTCGGGAAAGAGGAGAAGCAGGAGAGGACGGAGGAACGCGTGGGCGTCTCGACCACGTCGAAATCGAAGTCGACGGTACACGAACAAGGCAGGACGAGGGCACCGGACAGAGAGGGCAGTAAGGAAAGCCTCTATGGTAAGTCGTCGAGAAATGACGAGGAAGGGCCACGCGTGAACCAGCATGAGAGAGTGAAAGCCGAGGCGGCGGCCAACGAACAGACGATGCTCGACGTGGTCGTCACCGACGAGAAGCTGTTGGAAGAACAAGAAGGCGTGAAGAAAGGAGGAAAGGAGGCGAACAAAGAGGAAAGCTCGATGGTCGAGAAGGCAGAAGCATTGGAGAACGATAAGAACACGGACTCTATGAAGGAGATCGCTGAAAGCCTGATCGAAAATTCCGAGGCCAATGTCACCGTGTTTGGAACGTATGATAGGAAAGATTCTGCATGTGGGAGGAAATCCGACGATTTTCAAGTGGTTAGTATCTGGTGACTGTGTTATGAAGGATTTGGTAGTTTGAAGATTTGATTGAGTTTCGATTTGTTGTATAATTTGAAAGTAAATTACATTTTTATGAGGCTAATACTTTCAAGTATTAATACATATTAAGTCGAGTATTAATCTAATTTTACTTTGCAACTGTATTCGATATAGGTACGTCGGAAGTTTTCAAAGGAGGAATTTTCCAATCCTGATGATACGGATGATACTCCAAATAAACGTTGCTCCAGTGTAAGTTAACTATATATTATGTATTTTATCGTTGATTTTAATATACTCATTTTAAGAGTATAGTAGTCGATGCATGAATAACGATTCTCATAATAATCGGAGGAAAACAATATATAAAGTGAGAGATAAAACTTATCTATATGTCCAACATTATTTCGTGTACAACTTTTAATGGATAAGTATAAGTATGATTTAATGGATCACTATCTGAATCACGTGGCCTAGTTTATAATCATAGCAAAAGCGAATAGAAATTTATTTTTGTAATTGAACACGCACCTGAAAAGTTTTGGAGTTGATAGTGTTTAGTAATATTTTATTATATAGCATTTTATTGTTAAATACTATAATAAAATTAATATAAATAAATACTATGATATAGTATTATTGAATATCATACAAAACAACTTTTTCCTGTACTCTTTATTATATTATAATCTTCATTAGATAATACCTATATGTGGAATTACCATTGTCTTCCGTACCTACGAATACGACCATTAAATTCAATATCTACATAGCAATCAAGTTATAGTCAACAAAACGTGGCCATCGTTATTTTCAAACAGAGTGGTTTTGTAAAATCATCAAGTCACACAAATAAATAAAGCAAATAGCATTAATTATTTTTATGACATTTAAATAATTTGAATTGTACAACAATATGTGCAATATTTTATGTACTAAAAATTGTTTCGTAAAGTTAGAGATCATTCACAAACGTTAACGTGTTTAGAAGATTTAACAAAATTTTCAGTTAAGACACATGTATAAACAAGAAAATTGTACGTAATTTCTAAATAACTCTTTCCAATTCTAACATAATTTTTCATTCTGACCTAACATTCTATGGATATAGATTCTGTTTAAAAAATATATTTCTTATCAGAATTTCTTCCTCTACCATATAACCTGACTGTTTTATTTACAATTATTTAAACTACTAAAAAATACTTAAATTGTTTGAATAATAATTAAAATTTTCTATCTTTGAGGATATTAAATGCAACACTACTTAGAGTACAAATACATTACTTAAATAAAAAATATTCCAATTTGTACATAGCCATATTATTTCTTTTATAGACTTTTCTATTTAATAAATAATTTATTATACTACGATATAGTAGAAATACAAACAAATATTGAATTCCTTACAGCACTTATCTCCGGAAGCAAGTCCATTGAGCACTAGATCGTCGAGATACAGCCCAAGGGAGAGTGAGAGCGAACCAACTCCTGCACTTCCACGGAAAACTGGTGACTCGTGCTCCGCGTCCCAAAGAATACGAGATGCGATTACGAGGACCAGGAGGGAATCTAATAGCAGCACTAGATACGAGAGCAGCGGTAGCGAGAGTGTCAGGTGTGTGTAAATTGAATCACGCGACGCTTCAAGTCGCGAAATTTAATTTACCACTTAATTTACCGTATCTAACACGCACTTTGAATAATCAACTATTTACTACCGGAATAATCGATCATTAGCAAGTAGTAGCGGAAATTTCACTCTTATACATGAATTAGAAATCGAATCAGTGAAAAGAATTTCAATAATTGCGGTGAAACGTAGTTCTACGTCTGAAGTTCCAGATTTTTAAAGTCTAGGACATTTTCTTAGAATCTTTTGCTTTTGCTTTGAATAAAAGAAAGCTGAACCGTATAATTCCGCTTTATAAAGTTGTTGATATTTGAGAGACATGCAACCTTTCATTATTTTGAGTAAAAAGGTAAAAGCAATGTTAATACAAATTTATTGCTTTTCTCAATACATGCTTGAGTTTCTCAAATTTTCTATTTTAACATTAAATTACTATTATTTTAAGAATTCTTTTAAACTATTTCGATATCGTATTTAGATAGAGATAATGTTACATGTATCTACAGTTGAGAAATTAGTATGTTTATTGTTAAGATTTCATTTGAAAGAGAAGTGCATCGAGAATATCTGTGAAAATCGTGTTATAAGACAACTTATCAAACAGTGAAAAGATTATTTTTATAATCTTCATTTCCAACAAAACCTGATATTGTGCTTCGATTAATCGAATTACTTTGTAAGTCATAATACATAATTTATTGAAAATTGTTAAAAATTATAAAAAAGGGAATTACATGAATAATATAAGCAAAATGTAAAAATTATATTAATAAATATTAAAGTAATAATATTATTAATATTAATATAAAACACTCGTTAAAAATAACATTAAATAAGCGTTACTTATTTCGATAATAACCACTTAATATATTTTTTAGATTTTCTGTAATACTTTTTTTATTTTGTTCCTTCTTTCCGATTAGATTAAGTGAAACTGGTCTTCGTGGATACGTGGAACTTGCTAGGAAAGTGAAGTTTTTCGGTGGAAACGGAAGCAGTGCGGTTCCGTCGACGATCGGAAGTGATGAAGTAGTGCAACGTGATAGCGCAACAAGTGCAGGTGAAGATGAGCCACATGACGATAATCATGGAAGAACGGGTCCCATTTCATCTCAAGGAAGAAGCATGCTTCGTAGAAGACGACAGTTTGACGCTCAAGGTATGTAAACATGATCTTTTATTTATTTTTATTACATATATTATAGTAACCTAATTTTTAATCCCATTGTGTACACATAATAGCAAATACATCCTACATATGATTATCTGTCCAAATATGTAATATATTTTTTGTATCTTCATTTATTTTTATAATATATTCCAGGAAACTTAAAACATAGATAATTACGAATATCAAGCGAAGTTTATACATAATAGTTGAAAAGTATTATTACATATTACCAAAATATTTGAATATCACATATCGAATAAATAATTAAATATAAACAATTAACAGTTAATAAATATATTGATAAAATACTAGTCGTTAGTGGAATGAAACAAATTAGTAAAATAAAGATATCGATATTTGTAGCATTCTTCAGAATATACATATATGTTTTGCTCTATTTTGCGATAAGGTATATTGAAATATTTTAGACAAGTGTATGCGGAACAAAATGAAAATTTAATAAAATTTATTTTTAATTTTAATATAGTTTCTCATGGTTAACACTCAGTGTTTTATATTGATAATAATTTCCCCAATTTAAATCTATTTATATTAAAATAAATTATACAAGTTAATTGATTTGATATTCTAATAAACCATTATTTTATTAAGAAATATCTTCGTAAATAGTCTCCAAATAATGTGTAGAATTTGAAATACATTTATTATAAAAATAGAACTTACATTCAATTCTAATGAGTTACCAATTATTTTCTTTCGACTGTCGTGTAATAACAATAAATTCTACCAGTAGTCAATGATTTTGAGCACAATATTATCTTTCTTGTTGTGCAGTAAGCAAAATTCACTAAAAAAGAAACAAACGAAAGAATACATAACGATGAAGAAGAAGAAACAACGATGAAATCTTTGCAACGCAAACAATCCGCGAAACAATTCATGTCTCTATAATTGAAAAGAAATCCGCTTTGAATCTAAACAGCAGACTATATTCTCGCGATTGTTAACAGTAATCTTTTAACGAACAATCGGATGTATAAATCGATATTACATACGACGTATAATTTGCCGAATTTTCTTCAATTTCATCAATCATAACAAACTGTTAGGGGATGCTATAAGCCAGAAGAACAACACAGAAAAACGTTATCGGTACTTGAACACGAAATCGGTAGTGATCTGTTCATATTTGGATTCTATAGCTTCTTAGAAGGCATAACCATAACTAATAGTCGTAGTTCATACTATCTATCGTAGCAGCGAGTAACATTTCGCTTTCGTGCCTGTTTCCTCCTATTCGAGTCTTTTACATACAGGGTGTTCAAAAATTATGTCATGTCTTTGACAGATGATTCTACACCTTCAGACGTATTATGACGATTTGAAATCCATGGTTGCTTTGAGACTTTTCTTCCCCATGATGACAACTATACGATGTAATAAAAATTGCAGGTCTCCATTGATCCGAGGGTATAGAATCATCTGCCACAGCCATAACATATATTTTTAGATACCCTGTACGTTAACATTCAAAGATGTATTCTAATCGAAGACCACAGGGTAAGATATTATAAGTAGCATTTTCTCACTTTTATACAACTTTAAAATGCAGAACAGTCTTAATTAATTGTATATTATCGATATCATATTTTTTTTTTTTTGTTTCTTCATGTAACCTTCAACTAGTAGTCTGTGGATTTGTATGCATTTATACAAAATTTGAAGATATAAAAATATATTTAATATACAAAAGCGTATAGGATATGAAAAATAGAGTATTCGTTACAATTTTAATTTGTCAATCAAGAGAAACGATTTAATTCGTCATTCGAGTAGTAATTTATGTACCTATTTAAAGATACCTATCATTTCACGCGTAGTTTTAATTTTGTTACAAATAAGTTGTATCATATTACATCGCATTTACATTTGCAAGGTCTAAAACTGACTTAACTGAAGTTGATCTGTTTTTACTTTTATCAATAAATCTGATTAATGGGCGTCACGGTTAACAAGCTAGTAGGTTAATAAGTAAAATAAATCTTCTATTTCTTTAGCCGTGTCCATAAAAATATAAATTTACAATGAGTTTATTCTTTATAACCATTGTAGTTAGTATACCGTACAATGAAACGTTATGATTCGATTAAATTTATTTTTAAAAGTTATTATGCAAATAATTGCCAAACTTTCTAGAACAAATAGTAAATATACAATGTTGTGAATAATTATAGACTCAAACACCTTAAATTGGATGCTATAGGAAATCAGAAGATATTACATGACGGATTATTGCCCCTCATAACAGAAATTGAAACCAAAAAAGCATTTTTCAGCGAGATAATGCTCTTATTCATACAGTTGCCACAAAATAGAAAAATGTGGTTTCAAGATTTCGGAAATTTCATTATTACCATGTGTTTCGACCGTTCGCGGAGAGACGCGTTCAACAGATATCACGTCAACGAGAGTCGTAAATTCTCGTTACGATTCTATAATCGACGCCACGAACTGATCGATCCCCTATTTCTTTTACGATAATAGAGGTGGTTGAAATGATGGTACGCTGGATTAACACGTATAATTATAGTTTATTCAAACAACTTATTTACTAGAGATATATAATCTGAGAAAGTATAAGTATCGATTGATCGACAAAATTACAAGGTCGAGAATGCGACGTAAGCGTGGATGACGACTGTTAGAAGAATGGTTTTTGACTTCGAGATATTGTAGAGTAAGTATCGCGACATGTTGACTATTCTAAAGACGTAGAATAAGTGAAGTTCAGTGACGATGCCGTGGCGGAGGAAAGCTAGTGATGGGTGTCCTCGCGCACGAGATGAGCTGATTGTTAATGATCCTTTTGCTAGGAAAGGGAACGAATAGACATTGCTTCTGATTGGTTAATAAAAAGGTTGGTGGACTAGGAAGGGTCTTAATCGCCCTGGAGAGGAAGTTACTAACGGAAGATACCGAACGTGAGGAAAACCAACTTTCCCGTATCTTCCCGTAATGGAGGATAAATGTAAAGAACAAAGATGCTTCATTAGTCTGAACGACCTCAACTATAAAAATGACAAGATTTATGATAGCTCCTTGAAGGTATTGAGGGACCCTAAACATTTGGTTGCTGTCTCTCACGCGGTGAGTGACCTGGTCTAGGTAGAGAGTCAGCCAACGTAACACCATGCTTAGCATCGAGACTGAATTCGATGGAGAACCTGTGGAGAATTTTAGCAATAAAAGTTTACGATCAGAGGAAGCCACCTATGGAAAACATCATTAGAAAAAGCATAAAATCCGTATGGCCTGATATTAAAAATGAAACTTTAAATAATAATAAGAAAGGAAAATCTGCTAAATATTAGACGAAAACAAAACTAACAAAATTAACATTAAGTTTATACATTTTCACAGTCAGAAGCGCAATTGCGAGAGAAAATTTAATTTTTCCTTGACTTCAAAAGAAGAAAATTTTTATTTGTTGTATCTTCAGTTTTGTTTTATATTATAATATGAAATTGTATAAACGATTTTGTTAATATTTATTTTAATATTATGAAAAGTCTAAAAATAGGGTTGAGTTTATAATTATTCACGGTACGGTATGTAGTAGTAAAGATATGTTCTATATTATACTGCAAAACTTTATACAGTGTAAAAATCAATATCTATAACAAATTTAATTGTTTTCACTATAAATTCTATCACAATTTATAATACTATTTTAAACTACCATAAAAACAATGTTTAGTAAATTATATAGTATACCGTAAAATTTTATTATATATATACAATAAATTTAAATTTCAAAATGTATACATATAAAGTATATTAGTAAAAAGAAATTCCATACAAAAATAAATGTTATTTTTAATTATTAATTCATCGTGAATTTAAATAATTTTATCAAATTCAAATATTAGTGCTACAAGTTGATCAAATTATTCAAATACTTATGGACGATAATGTATGTACTATTATGCAGCATACAAGAAGTATGATACATGCAGGATCAACGTGAATGTAAATGAAACTTTGATCCTTTTGTTTCAACATTGTACTTGAAGCAACGACATTAATATGTAAGTCGAAATAGAACTGATTATATTCGCGAATGCATGTTATAATTCGTGATATTTTAACGTACTTCTAACGAATTACGATCATGTGAAAGATATCGGTGTAATACTTAGATCGGCCGGATAGGAATTTTAACGAAAGTAGAAACATTGTCTCTCGGTGGCTTCGAAACTGTGCTTTGCGACCCATGTGGAGTAACACGCGTCAATTCTCTTAACGGCTTTATACAATTGCATTGACTTACAATCTATCTTTACTCATTTTAGACGTTAATAGTCTCCTCTATGATTAAGAAATTTGACTAAAAAAGAAAATTAAGTAGCTTTCTGTAAAAGGAGCCCATAAAAAAAAATAAAGAATTGAATAAATTATGTTGGAAATTTAATTCTAGTTTTTTAATATCACCTGCGTTTGAAGTGATAGTTCTAATGGGTTTTAAAAAGTTTTGTTTACTTGGAGTTTAACATCGCATTAACTACAAGGTTGTTAGCGACGCTAATACTTGATATGTGTATCTATTACTCAGTATTCTTATACAGATATAAGATCATAAAGATTCTACCCTAAAACAATTTAATAAATTTTCTCTCCTTTTTAATTCGAGCTTTATGTCGCGAATAAATTTTGTTTTGCGTATAAAACGCTTAACAATCCAAGTTTTAAATAATAATTTAGTAAACAGTTAAATTTCAAACTTCCCAATATGTACGTACATTATTTTAAAATATTGTACAGATATAAGAATGCTACCTTAGGAAGAATTTAAAGTTTAATTTCAAGTTTATTTCATTATATATATTTATTATATAGTATACATTATATATTATATAGTATTATAGTATATAGTATATTATATATATTATTATATAGTATATTATATAGTATACATTATATATTATATAATATTGTATTATATAGTATATTTCATTATATATATTTATTATATAGTATATATTATATAGTATACCCGAAACTTTGAAATATCTTTTCCGTATATCCATTCCACATAATTAAAAACACACATTACCGACGTGTCTGCCAGCAACACCACCACGGTTTTGTATTTCAATAAGCCTATCGATTATCGAAACCATTGGCATACTAGCCCGTATGAAACCAGTTGGAGTTCTCTCTGAAACCCACGAACGCCAGGACAGTATTATCAGCGTAGCTGGTGCGGTATCGTTTTCGTATCACAGTTCAAACACGAAATTGTTGATAAGAAAAATGTTATTCGCCGTCCCTGTCAGTGAACGTGCAAAAGATACGTAACATATATAAACACGCGATCTGAAATAACAGATATTCACTCGAAACGACCACTTACTAAATTGTTGAGCGAGCAATAGAATCTTTCGATATTAAATTGAAATTTATTTAATTGAGTTACGAAAACAAAAAAATATCGTCCTTTTTAATAAAATATGATTTCTGAAATGAAAATTGCCTGAAACGAAATACAAAAGATATTTGAAAATTTGAAGTTTAATTGCTCGATGGATGAAATAAAATTATATTAAATATGTTTAATTCTTTTTTTTTAACAGAATTGTTATATCTGTACGAGAGTTTAAAATAACAAACGCGCATGCTGAAAAGACATATAGAAACATTTTTAAGTTTAACTGTTAATTACATTTTTCGATCGTTAATGGAAAAAAATTCAACGTACTCGAAACAAAATCCACGTACCGTTGTTCCTACGCCTTTTGTCCCCGAGTTCGCATGATATAAGCACGAACAAACGGCCGAGTTGAATGCAAATCACGCGTTTTACGGTGTGAGATATCCATCCTATCTGGAGGGACGAACATCCTGCAAACATGGATGTGAGAAGAATATGCCAACTATTAATCACGGTCTTCGTGTCCATGTATTTCTTGCTCTTCTACGCCGGGATCGCTGTTTTTCTCTATTTTCTGTGGATAGGCTAGCCTAGTCATGAAGGTAGTCGCGTGTTCAATGTACAGAATTTCTTGAAAATCGCGTAGAGGAATCTTCTTTTGGATTTAAATAGATGTTCATTGAAACGAAAAAAGGAAAAGAAACTAAATAGAAACGAATCTGGGACTCTAGGATTTTATGCAGTTTCATTGAGAAAAAGTAGATCAGCGATTATATCACGAGTTAAAATGTCATTGCGTCTCTCGTTTCTTTCTTTGCCTCATTATAATTTATTCCAAGTCATTGGCTGTGATTTCTTCAATTTCTTTCTTTCGATTGGCTCTGTAGAAAATTTCATGTGAAAATAAGAAATAGTGTCTTTAACTGTAGAATCGCATACTGTTATTCTATCTATTTGCATTGTAACAACTAGGTATATTTTGGGATGTACGTTGCGACTCTTTCTACCTCTTTGTTACGGAATTTTTCTGAAAAAGTGACAAAGCGGTATTACACAAAAAATGATGTCATTAAACGTAAGTTCATTTATTTGATTCGTATGAGCTTATTTAATCGTATCATTCATCGCAGATTTTTCCCATATTTTTTCGTTTGTCTTTTCTTTGAAGTATATGATAATATTATTACATGAAATAATATGAGATGTAATCCACATCATAGGATGGTTTATTGTGCATGTTGCATCTAATATATTTCAAGGCATTCATTATGATTTTCTATATTTCGTTGTTACAATAGCTTCTCTAAACTAGTACCAAAACACACATACTAACTTTATTAACCATAGAATGTTTGTATGGTATTTATTTCAATACATTTATCAATCATTTCTTCTATATTCATATCTGACTGTTTCTCTGAAATATCTTACGTAAGAACACAAGATACGTATTATCCAATTATCTAATATACGTAATACTACTATCATTCTATGCTTGCATTATCTATTCGACGTCAACAAAGCTGTAGTTGTACTTTTCCCATAAAAGAATAAGATTTGTTAAATCAGGCAATATCAATATATACATATAATATATGTTATATTATATCAAAAAGTTCGCTATAATTTCTTTTTCCGCGTTTCAATGAAATTCTGAGTAGTACATAAGATTTATTTATAATATATAACAATAAAGAATGTATATATCGATTATAAAATGATTTATTATGCTTGCATTTTAATATATTATAATAAATTTTCGTATTTCAATAGCTTCTCTTAAACCGTACCAAAATGGCATCACATAAAACACTAACATTACACACAAGACTATAAAATTAGTTTATTATCCTATGTATATTACCCTTACTTATCCGTTATAAATATAACTATTATTTTAATATTATATGTCATTATTATGCTTAATTATTTTATATAATTATATATATAATTATGTATAATTGTATGTATAATTATTCTATCTATAATTCCTTGCATTTCTTTCTCATCATTCTCCGAAAAATCACAACAGCGTCTCATCAGGGTTCAGACGATGGTATTGACAATAAAACGATTTACCTCGATTTCATCGAAGGAAACTTATATAATTAGGAAAATTCTAATAATATAATATTATCATAGAACACGTTCGTCTGAAAGCAGACTTTGCCTGAAAACGTGAGAACAGTACGCCCACTTATAATCTGCTTTTAATTAATTAACAGCACCGTCGGATAACGCTTCTGTCGGTTACAAGGAATAGGAGGAAACCCGGTGTCTCGATTGTTTCCTTTCGTGCGGCAGACGCAAATTTTTGTTTTGTAATGTGTGCGCGCGCGCGTGTGTGTGTGTGTGTACCTACACGAAAAAGCGTGGAGAGCTGGCTTTTAAGCGCGGGAGAAGCAAGCGAGCGAGCAGGTGAGACGAAGCGAAGCGGGGCTGAGGGAAACAGCATAGAAATAATAGTATAACAACGTTCTCTGTATCGCACTATAGTCCGCTCACCTGCGACGCTTATACAAGGTGTCACGAACTCATAGTAGAGTCGCCATCGTTTCCAACATTTTTGTTTGCTTTATTTTGTTATTATGTTCTTATTTTCTGCTTCAATTTGAATTTCTAGAGATTTTCTTTGCGTAGACAAAAGATCTCAGAAACTGTTCTTTGTAGAATTTTTGTCTTCTACGTTGCTAGCGAGTTATTACATCTCTTTCTTTATTTCTTTTTGTTTCGTAACTTTTGTAATTATATGTTGCAAACTCTTATTTTGTGTTTAAATTATTATTTCAAGGAATTTGATCTTCTTTTGAGATTTTCTTTGCAGAGATGTAAGATTAGAGAGATTCGTGAACTTCTATCTTTTTCTTTTCATTTCATATGCATTGTAATTGCATGTTGCATATTTTTATTTTATGGAAGTATGTTTAAATCAAAATTTCAAGGATTTTGCTTGCTTTTGAAAGTTACATTGGGAAGATTTCCATTGTGTTTATTTGTATGGAAATCTTCCCAATAATTATCCGTGCTATATCTAACCGTGCTATAATATAAATTGTTATATATATATATATATCGTTCCGTATAATATAAATATGAATTTAAATATATTGTAAAGATAAATAATAACGTGTTAAATATCTATTATATTAAAAAAAAAATTGCATAAGGAAGTAAAATTGAAAATGACACTTGCAATATTATTTGTTATTGTTTAAGCAGTCTATAATAAATATGGTGTTTTATTTTGTTTTCTATATAACGACAAAATTACTTTCATTATTGTTTCGATATAATTAATATTGAGCTGAAAATTAAAATGCAACGTGTAATATTTAAACTGTTTTTCTACTAAATTAAATATAACGTCGCTGTATTAATTTACATTTTAAATATTGTACAGGATACCAAAATTAGAGATATTGCAAGCGGGCTCATTATTGCGAAATATGGTTGTTTATTCCATCTTTTACCCAAAATTGAAGAAGACTTAATTAAATATACATATTTATACCTGAATCAAATATTACATAAAAAATTGGAATTGAAATTACTGCCAAAACTTTTTTACCTTTTAAACAAGATTAATCATTTATAATCTTGATTTCTATTAAATGAACGACGCGATATAATTAACCTTCTACGACGCTGCATAACTTAAAAATACATCTGTATACCTATATTTAAATATATCTATATATTCTAGTGCTATATCATTAAGCCAATGCAATACTAATGCAATACTAAGCAATCTAATCGAAACAGTTATTGATTTCTATTTTTCCAACAAAAGTAAAAACATAAAATATTACTGGACTGCGGATATTTATACAATTTCATATTTTTGCGAACATAATTAAAGAAATGAAAGATAAATATTACTAAATACTATAGCAAGTACTTTACTTTCGACGTTTCATATATACTTTTTACTATTATATGTATAGCGTGCATTTTTGAGTAGTTAAATAAAATCTTTTTTTCTATTTTTAAGTTACATTTTACCATAAATGTGTATATAAATATTCGCAGACTAAGTACTAAATTACCTATTACATAAGGAATTAAAGTTAAAAAGACGCAATTGAATTGATTATCCCCGAATCATCGTGCAACGTACTTTTCTTCCTTCTCGTACATTTTTACAAGCTCTTGCAACGAGACATCCAAAAAATGCTAGTCAATCATATACCACCGATATCAATCGCGATTTCTCAAACTAAACTCCAACTCTAAAGCTACTTTTGTCCTTTTCCTTGGTTTAGTTAGTTATTCGGTGTTGGTCAAGGTAAATGAGATAAAAGCAGCGCGTATTAATCGCGGCTGTCAACTGTGGGGCATCATTATCGTCGCTCTTCACGGACGCGGATGCCACGGTCGAGCGAATGTTGTTCGAGCTACGTTCGCTACGCACCACCCGGTGTACATATAATATACGCTATAGCGACGCCACTATAGAGATTGTTCGGTGCCGTAGTAAGGTAGTGACCGATGCTGTGGGATTCAGGTGTGCCTCACGGCTCACGGTGCAAACGCTCTCAGTTTAGCGGCGGTAGCCCACGCGAATCGCCAGTGCTCTCTTTGATAGTGTGTCGTTTGCCTGGAAACGATGACGAAAACCCGAGAGTCCGCAACGGTTTCCGTCGTGGTACGTTGCCATCGGTCCTCGCGAACTTTCCAAACAGTTCTGTGACAAAAGTTCGTGAACTTGATTAGTGTGTGCCACAGGTGCGCAACGCCGGATCACCACCGATCGTTGCAAGGGAAACCAACGGCCGAAGAAGCCCCTGACAACGAGAATTAACGCCCAGGGAATTGTAAACAGAGTGATACTCGTGGTTTCACACGATCTTATCTGGTACGATCAGCATCAGTACTTACATGTAATACGTGATTAATATTTACTGTTAGTTTGGCGACTCTTGAAGATTTTTAGTAATTTTTGGACACCGTGTATAGATTGCATTTACGTGGAGTTAAATTTGATAGCCTCGAACGAAAGGATTTTTATAGCGTCGCGTTTCTTTAAAGCTTCTTTTGTTCAGGACTACCTACTTTCCGTTTTGGATGCGTCAAGTTAAAAGTTGCGAGTCCTTGAATATTCTTAATTGTTAACTGATATTATCGCGCCCTTGATAATCTCGATAGCTCAAGTTACATTTAAGTTTGGGTTAGGAAATTTTGAAATATTTTTCATTTTAATTTCAAATAGGAAAATACATTGGGCTAGTGTAATATTTAATTTTTATAACTTACTCCTACTGCGTTATTTGGATCATTTTTGACCCAATATTGTTTCTCTATTCTTAATAAATTACTTTAGTTTACGAAAAATATAAAAAAATCAAAACTGATGTGTGTGACTTCTCCTTTCAATTTTAAGTATAAAAATTGCCTTTAAAAGTCTTTCTATATAGTCAGATGAGAGCAGTACAAAGACGATAATTCAAAGATCGTAGTAAGGTTAATGCAATAATTATATAATTAGGTATATCGTTATATATCTTATAGAGTAATTCTAATTCGTATTTTATACTCTGCGCAATAAATTTCATTTACATAATTTTCGTCGCGTCAAACACAGAATATAAAACTCATATTAAGATTAAGTATAGTGGGATTCTTTATAATCTGTAAAGTTAAAGATAATCATATCCCGCGTTATACGAATCCATTCATATTTCCGTCTTCAAATATTTCTTTCGCTTTATTTCCTTAACCATTTCACTCTCATTGTTATTTTCCAAATCGCGTTACGCGGGGACAGTAGCAATTTCCTACATTTTCTTTTACTGCAATTAAACTCTTGTGGTTTACCTATTATGCAGCAATATATCATTGAGGGTTAAGGTAATGTTCTCAGTGGTAGGATAACATTCACCGAGTTAAAGGAGTAAAAAAGACTCAATTGGTATACATGTAATCTTATGCGATACTATTTAGAATTCGTATGATCACAGTGCATGAGATTAAGCAAATAACGAATACGACGGAGAATTGCCGACAATTTTAGTGTAACGCGTTCTATCTTGGAAGATTTTTAACGACCTAGCAAAATTCGGAGCGGAAAAAGATGGAATGCGGAGATAGAGGGAATTAATTGTAACATATAAACGTACGTGGGGAGAGGTAACACAGCAGGTTATTCTTTATTCCACAAAAGTAGGCTATTTTCAGTGTATTATTGCTACCGATGAGAAAAAATATCAGTCTTACCGAGCGCCTTCTAATTGCATTTTGCTTACATTTTTCTATTAATTCGTCCATCACTCCGAAATTCAAAATACTAAATCTTCGTTTAGATCATATAAAGATTCATTCCAAGATATCTTTTACTTCGTCCATTATTAAAACAACTAAAATTAGATATTTTTGATCATTCATAAATTGCCAACGATATAGCAACAAGATGTAGCGCTAAATTTAGCACACGATTCGCAGGAATACCTTAGACGGTCATTTACATTTCCACCAATGAGAAATGTCGTACTCACGAGTTTCTCAACCAGTGTCAGCAAGTCCAATGCGTTTTCCTTCGTTGTTAACTTCCATTACAAGTTCAAATGATCTGCTTTTCATTTTCACATCCATATCCATTCATAATTTATTTACGATGCTTCCCCCTTCCTTTCTTCTTTGCTCCTTATTGTTCCTTTATTTCCTCATAATTGTTTCCATGTTCTGGTGTCTCATGTACGTGGATCTGAACACAACCATTCATGTTGGAATCTGAACATGGTCAAAGGACATGAAGAATCATATGCACGTGGACAAATATTAATTCGTGCCATTGACCAGGTAATTCATCAGTGCGTAAAAAGCGGACACTGAATGTGTCAGCTGCAACAATGTTCAGGTCTTCTTGTTGTTTCGCGTCGCGTCAATCACCACTTCCATGGTATCGTCTTTATCTATTGTGAGAAATCAAGAAGTAAAATAAAAATACATACATGCACCGGTTATGTCTATCCTAACGTTACGTGGATTGTGCGAAGTTGCAATCGTGACGATCGATATAGAGGATCGTGGTCTAAAAAATACAATGTTAAAAACTTAAAAATTTGGTTATCTTGATGTAAGTGCAACTAGTTTTTAGTTCTTGCTATTAAAAAGAAATTTATCTTTTTATTAAAACTCGGAGAAAAAGATTAGTTTCTAAAATTTTGTTAAATTAGGTAACTGTTTATAATTGCATCAGTTACTATAATGGGTTATTACCAATTTAGATAGAATTATAGGTTGAGTTTTATCTTTTACTTTTAGAACAGATCGATTTGTTTCTAAAAAATTTGCAGTTATAACGTTCGATTTAAATTTTTGGACATGAAGTGAATTTATTTTAAAATTCAAGCAAGCAGATCCTATATTTTAGTTCTTCTTCGGTTTATTCATTAATAACTTGCTTTCCTTCGTATGGAACAAAATAATAATCGAATGAAAATAAAATAAAATTGTTCCGTTCGCAACATACAAAAAAATATGAGGTCTTCGTCGGTAAACTTGTAGTACAATTGCGAAGAAAGAATATTTTTGACTGGGAAGAGGAAAACCGGAACTACTGAAAAGTCGATCACTTATTGTTAGTTCAGGTATCGTCTTATCCTCATTAGAACAAAGTGCGTCAAAGGTGCAGGGAAGGCTGATCGTTACGCTTAGGATACCCATAATTGGAAAATGAAGTTTTTGACAACAAACAATCAACGCGTATCCTGAGTCATAACTCATGTTACACATTCCGAAGCAAACGTAGGATAGACATTATTCAGATCCAAACAGGAGACATCTTAAATATTAATATGTAAAATATATATCTTCAACATTCAAACCTTATATATCAAATACTCTGAAGCATAGTTATACACATTCAAGCAGCGTATTGATTTATTACAGTTTATTAAAGTTTATGTTTCTAATATTTGTTAACTATACATAACTCAGTTTTTCACAATATTCACTTTAGTTTTTCCTCATATGCATTCATATACAATTTTCAGTACATATTACTAGCGCCGAAGCTGAAGAATTAATGGAAACAGGTACAATTATAAAATTAAATCAATAAATACATATTTAAAACAGATTTATTTTTTCGAGTTATGCATGATCAAAATGATTGTAACAATATTCATATTTTTACTGTTGCAAATTTACTATGCAAAATTCAACAGTTAATCAGTTTGTGTTTTGAATAAAATTATATAAAATATAAAATATGATTATGAAAATAGTCATGGTAACATTTGCAAGTATTATAGTGCGAATCATGTATTAGTTAAGTATCAACGAACAAATTATAAGGGAACATCGAGAACAAAAATTAAGATTAGATAAGTTTATGTTTCTATTATTTGTTAACTATACATAACTCAGTTTTTCACAATATTCACTTTAGTTTTTCCTCATATGCATTCATATACATCGGCTGAATCATATACAATTTTCAGTACATATTACNTAGCGCCGAAGCTGAAGAATTAATGGAAACAGGTACAATTATAAAATTAAATCAATAAAAACATATTTAAAACAGATTTATTTTTTCGAGTTATGCATGATCAAAATGATTGTAACAATATTTACATTTTTACTGTTGCAAATTTACTATGCAAAATTCAACAGTTAATCAGTTTGTGTTTTGAATAATATTATATAAAATATAAAATATGATTATGAAAATAGTCATGGTAACATTTGCAAGTATTATAGTGCGAATCATGTATTAGTTAAGTATCAACGAACAAATTATAAGGGAACATCGAGAACAAAAATTAAGATTATACTGTAAAATATTTGGTCTGTTTTGTTAAAAGAAACTTATATCGCAAAAAATACAATATGTTTATAATGATCAAAATAATTTTTATAAACAGTAAATAATTATATTTCTACTATAATTAAAAGTAAAATATATACAAAGTTTCTTATCTCAGAGTATCTGTTACAAAGCTATATCTCGATAATGATTAATAATGTGAAAAAACGGAACAGGGATAAATTGTTCGGTTCTGTGGGGCGCGTATTTTAAGCTAATTCGTTTTATCAACGTTGTTATACCTTTCAAGATTTTATATTTTTTTTTTTTACGGAACCTTATATTTTTTGTTTGATATCCTTTCAGAGCATGAAGGAACAAATTCATCGATCTTATCAAGCATATTTCAATTCACATATTTTGAACGTACCACAATTGTTTTCGTGCAATTCGTTTGTTATGGGAAGATAATGCATCAAGTAAAAAATAAATACTAGTGGACGATCGTATTGTAAACATGGTAATATGTTTCAGAGGTTATGCCATTGGCTATTACACATGTGATAAAACGAATAGAGTTTAAAAAGAAGGTTCACCCATCTATTCCAAATCATTTTACCTTTCCTTCATTAAAAACTTACGTTATACTATATACTATTATGCCATAAACAATATAGTAATGAGGGGAAAGTAAAATGATTTCCAATAAATGGCTGAACCTTTCGATTTAATCATTGTTTATTTCTTTACATATATAATAGCCAATAGCACAACCTCTGAGTCATATTACCATACCGCCCGCGGCTCATTAGCGGTTAAGAGTAATTTGTTCATTACCTTCATGAAATATCTATCTAGGACCGTTATTTGTCGATACACCCTATATAGTAAAACAATTAAATGGACTAACTCGATTTTAATAAATTAATTATTTCCTCTAAACAATCGATGTCCTAGTCACAAATTGATTACAAATAAGTCTTTTACAAATATGTCTTTTGCCATATTAATTCAATTTATTAAGTACATAAATAGGATATAAATTTTTTCTGGAAGTATAGAAGTATTTATTCAATCGTAACATTATCCCATAATAAAATTTGTAAAAGATACCCTCCTCATAAAATAAAAAAGCAAAAGTATTCAGAGTTTAATCAACATAAAATAATTCTATTTACAAGTGCACACAATTTTTGCAATGTTTTAAATAAATTTATGTGTTAACGTATTATTATTTCAAAAAATGACAAATCTGCATCTAAGTTCTGAAAAAATAAGTACGATAAAAACGATTAACATTCTGTCCAAAGGCTTACTTTTAGTTTTGTTTATTAAGAACGTTAATGGATAATCTCAAAGAAGATTCGTGATAAATCACAATATGCGAATTCAAACTGCACAAAATGTTAAATCATATTTTATTTTAAAAGAAAGTAAAAGCAAAAATTTAATTGAAACTAAAAGAAAAACAAACTGTTTGCGGAATAATCAAATATACTTTGCATGGAATATTATATATTTTCAGAGACATTACATATTTCTCCTATGAATCTTTATTTCCACTTATCTATAAAATAATCATACACATGTAAATACTTGTGTCCATCATTTACAGAAAATGCTCGTTTACTTTCTTCTTATCGAAGATAGAGCGGCGATATTCTGCTTAAAGATCCCAGTTAAAAAGACAAATTTTCATAGATTTCTATTCGTAGTATTCAATAGCTCTATTCTTTGTAACCGGTTGATCTATAACGGTGTGCACTACGCGATAACATTTCAATCAATAGCGATAATTATTGTTAATACCAGTGATAAATCACGATATCGGAGCATTTTTTTCTTTGATCTGGAACTTATCGAACAACGAGTAAACTAATGATACGCAAACCATCGTGTATTTTCAAAAGGTTCTCGACGAAGGGGGCGATCACACGCGAGGACCTGCTGCGCGGAGGAACTTCAGAGCTTCCAAACGTTACACGTGATCGGGCGTGACGGAAGACAACACAGTCCAACCGGAAGTCAGCCACAGGATCAGCCATTGGTCGACTACAGACGATTGGTATTTATCAGTTCGGATTCGTCTTCTGGTCGTGAAGAGGACGACGCTGACAGCAGTTGCTCGAGTTCCTCGTTTTTGAACGGGCTGCCACGTGCTGGCAACCATACGCAATCTTTGGAGGACTGCGATTGGGATTACTTTGAGAGCGGATCCTTGCCTCTGCCAGCCGGTATACCTGTCACTATCGGCACGAGCAACGTGGGTACAGAAACTATCACCAGCCAGGACTGGAGCTGTTGTCCTGGACGTGGTCCCACTGCTTGTCAGGTAGGTTGTTTGATAAGAAGAATTCAGGTGGAGAGATAAGAGATTTTTGATTATATGTGAGATTTTTATCGAAGATCGAGTCAGAGAGGGATAAAGTATAAGCCAGGAAAATATCGTGAGATGTATGGAAAGAGTGTATATATAGATATACTGGTGGTTAGCTACTCGTTATTTTTATCGGAAAACTCTAATTTTGCTTTATTTCATGTTTTACGGAATAAGTTTCGCTAATCTTATTTTCTAATTATCTTATTATAAATGTTATATCACTCATCTCACGTATTCCTTATAAACAGGCTGTAGATGTTTATACATTTATGAAGAATGTAAAAATACAAAAATGCATCAACATGCAAAAATATAAAATATACCAAAAATATAGTACTCGTTATAATATCTGACAGAAGAAATAAATCCTTGTTTAGGTTGCATTTTGCTTAGCTTTCCGTAGTTATGCTCATAAAAACATCAATTTGCATAAACATCCATAGCTTGGTTACAAGATATACACACACTTACAACGTGAATGATGTGAGAAATTTACAATAAAATAGAAACCAAAAATATATAAAATATATAATATATTATATAATAAATATATAATAAAAATATATATATATAAAATATATAAATTTTGTTGTATTCAAGAAAACTGATGAGAAGAATATATTTTAATTTTTTTATATATTACATTTTCTGAATTATTAATGCGATCTCAAATTTTTTAAATGATATTTCATGTTTTTTACTACTATATTGTAGTTACTAAAAAGATGAATTCGATCTATAATAAGGTAACCTTCAGTTAACCTTGAATTTCACAACGAAACGAAAATTTATGGAGAATTAACTACTTCTTTATCAGCCCTAAGATCGACTCAACTTCTCCACATATTTTTCCAATAATAATTTTGTTTATCACATGTAGCAAAATATGTGATTACAAATTATGCTATATATTATAAAAAATTTGATCGCGTAACTTTCATTTCGTATTTCTATTTTAAAATAAAGATAAATTTAAGTAGCTCGATATCATTTCGTGTAATTCCCTTGCACTTTCTTGTCTATTGTTATCTCTTATCGACATCTGACAATAATCTGTAAAAGCAACCAATGTCTATTTAAACGCAATTTTATGACTACCAGTGCTCTTCCAATTCGTAGTTTCATGATAGACGTGAGATACGAACTCGCTATCGGATGCGGAATACAGATCAAATATTCGGAAATTTTGCAAAAAGGTTGCCATAATGACTCGTGCAAAGTGTAAAAAATTTTGCAATTTCAATAAAAGGAAAAAATATTTTTGAAATATATTATCGCTTAATTATTCGAACGTCTCTAATAGATAATGGATATTTCTTTTCTAATAATTTCAATTTAACATACGTGCAACTCACGACCAATAATACAATTAAAACAGTATTGATTGTTCTTATAAAGTGCCGTATGTATTACAATAGCAAGGACCTCTTACCTAGCTTTTATAGTACAAATGAAATAATCTGTAAAGAAGCGTTATTCGAATATTAATGAATATAAACACTGCTGACTATAAATATTGAAACATCTATTAATATTTCATATAAATTAAATGTTATTCATTGCTTTCATCTTTTAATTATTTTATAATAAATTGTTACTTCATTTGGATGTTTCATCATGTAAAATAGAATTCAAAATAAAATTAATTGAAATTTTTTAATAAATGTAACCAATATTTATAGCCGATAGTACACATGTATGTATACCTATATAAGCAACGTGTAAAAGAAAAATAAATAAATAAACAAGTCTAAATATGTATAAAATCTTATATTTTTCATTATTCTTTTGCACAGGCCTGTGGAGGTTCCAGAAGCGCGAACGTGTTACCAGTTCCAGTACCAATCCCCGTGCCGGTGCCATATCCGGTACCAGTTCCAGCATCTCTGTGGACGAGCGACTTCGCAGCAGCTGCCTCCTCCATGATAAGTCGTAACAGCGATGCTCACGCGGAACCAGGAACACTGAGGTTGAGAGGCGACCCAGCTACACCCTGGTTCGCTTGGCATCCACGATTCAACCAGCCTCTACACGGAGCCAGGCTCGATCCACGACTAACTGGTGTCTTCGATCCGACAACCTGTACTTTTAGACCTGATCAAATTCTAGCACCGCCATTATACGGTTCCACCATTGAAGCTTCGTCCATTCCATCGACAGAAGAACTTCGTCAACGAGTGAGCAATTTGCATATCAACCAAGATGAAAACGACGATGCTGCAGTAAGCAGTACGACAAAATCTATAGAGGAAGCTGTTTTGGACGTTCGCAATGAATCGAAAACCTCAGAGCAATCTTCCACGAATGGATGTGGCAAATTAAACGAATCGAAGGCCGGAGAAGAACAAAAAAGTAACGACGAGGCGAACGAGACAAAGAAAAGTGAGGAAATGGATTGTCTAGATTCCGTGAGCGTGTCCTTCGAGAGCAGAAGGGGACAAAGAATGTTCCAGCACGATGATTCTGGCAGCTCTTCTGGTCGATCTTCAGCGGATAGCAGCGATTTGGAAGAAGATTCCTCTTCTCATAGGTTCTCGAGAGTCTTCGTTGTTAACGATGATTCCCTTACAAGCGATAACGATATAGAGGATAATGAAGACGAGGATGAAGATTCAGATTCTGCTACTGAGGATGGTATCACCTTGAAAAGGGTCAAGGCTCTTTCTGATCAGGAACCCGTGGTTTTGCAGTACGTTCGGTTTTTTAGCGAAGATGCGAATTATGAAGACACGAATAATGATAATGATAAAGGAAATAATAACAAGCAAGATTTAGAGAAAGAGAAAAGTTCGATTTGCGAAAATGATAGTTCAGAAGCTAATGATAAGTTTAAACGAGAGGACAACATTAATGAGAAAAGAAAGTCTCGTGGAAAGAGGCACAATTTGGAAATGAGTAATGATAAACGAATATCTCTATCGTTATTGCAGCGTGAGATGCCTGAAGAAATGTATATTGCGAGCGACAATGATTGTTCAGAAAATCAGATAGAGTTAAAGTCTATCAGAACCTTGGATCCTGATAGGATAGAGCCGGCTATTTTAAAAAATACCACTAAAAATATCGCAGAAAAAGAAGAAATAATTATGAAGGAGATAACATTTGGTAAAATAGAAAAGGGTAGTCCAGGAATTGACGAATCCATGTTACCAGACCAAATAACGTCTAATACCGAAAATACGGATTCGGATAATCAAACGCAGCTGTCATCGACGGATACCTGGGATTTAAATATAATTCCAGACTCATTAGAAATGTCTGGACAGGAAGTGATAAACGATATTGGTTCGTCTGTCAAGAATACCGAAGATAACCCGAAATTTCACGCTTTGACACCGTTGATAATTCCCGGAGCCGAGAATGGTACTGATTCCAGTGAAATAAGTAATAGCGATTATCGTGAAATCGATAACACTTTATCAGATATAATGGCCGTGGAAAATATAGATCACAAGAATGATAATCAGAAGCATGACGCAGCAGCCGATTTGAATTCGAATTTAAACACTACGAACGTTTCTTCAGGGTCGGAAAGTTTTACTAGTAACGAGACGAATACAACGAGCAGCGAGGTGAGCAGCGACGAACTGCACGAGTACGAAGTCACGTCCACTAACGCGTCTTCGTCTTTTGAGAACAACGAGTTCTCCTTTTCAGCGACGAACAACGAGCTGCTGTCAAGATTAAATAAAGAAAACGAGGAAAGAGCACCGTGGCAGCAGAATCTACGAAGCAACGACACCGTGAAAACAGTCAAGGACAATCATTGCGAGGAGCCTGACGTTACCGCGTCGGACAGAGCGAAATGGAACGCACAACGCGAGGCAACAACCGTTGAGCAATCGTCGGATTATACGAACGACAAAGGTGTCGCAAGCTTTTGTACGGAAAGTGATTCGATGACAATTGCAACGGAGGATGATCGATCCGTTGCACATAAATCAAAAGAATCGACGGTATCGGAGTCCAAAGATGGTGTGGTGGAAGAGAACAACCTGAATCGCGACGATGGAATCGAGTTGAAATCAGCGGGCTCTGACGTGGGCGACATGATAACCAACAAGATCCAAGAAATGTTCAAGAGTAGCACCGACAGCGCAGGTAAAGCAGAAAGTGCGCATGACAGCGGTGGTTTGGTGAGAGGCGAGAGTCCTGCTTCCAGCCAGGTGGTAGGAGAAGTGGAAGTTCGCGGTAGAGGTAGTGAATGTAGTAGTAGTATCGATGGTGGTGGCGCCGCTGGAATCGCGGAGGGGATAGAAGGGGGATCGACACGGTTTCGCTCAGTCGAGCGACGCCCGTCTACTCGAAAGGAGAATGGATTCCCTCCTGCCGCGTCGACGAAGGATTCTATCAGTCAACAATTTGCCCCAACGATACAAAACAACAATCTCAGCAACAGTAATAGCAACAAATATAGAAGCCTTGTGATGATCACTCAAGAAGCCTCGTATCAGCCAGTGAGTGTGATCACCACGGACACAACGACCTTGTTGCAGCCGGATGAAGTGCATACGGCTAGCCAGGGTCTAGCTGGGTATTTCCAGCTGGCGCTGGAAGCAGTGTCTGAACAACCGCATCGTAAGAATGGTCAGGGTCCGAGGAAACCCTTGATGGTGAAACGGTTGGCTAGTGTAACCGCGAATCATTCGGAAGCGGAAGTGGACAGCGGGTTGAGTGTCGGGAGTGCTAGTGAAAGCGACGATGTGTCGGTGAAAAACGCAACGAAAATCGGTGGTCGACAGGAAAATGAAGATACGAAAGAGCGTTTGGGTGGCGAACAGCGCGACGTAATACGGACACGTGTATTATCGCAGTCCTGCGATGACAATTCCGCCAGCGGTGCGGTCTTGATCCTCGAGGAAGGCCTGGCAGACGATGATTCGTGGGTAGAGGAAGTTTCGCACGATGAAGACGAACCTGGCGCTACGACAGCCACCGAAGAAAGCTCCGAGGATGAAGCGAATAACCTTGGGGATCGTGAAGAGGAACTTCGTGGTTACCATAGACAGGCTATCGACTTCACTTTGCATACGATCGTCGAAGAGTCTTGCGAGGAAAGCGAAGCAGAGCCTAGCTTGGCCGCGGGTAGTCCATCCAAGAAACAAAGACCTCCATCAGCTTCTGAATTGGAAAAATATTTCTTTTTTGGGCTCGGAGGAGATGGTAATAATTCGAGCATGGGTTCCCGCGAAGTTGACAGTCTTTCGGAGACTTCGTCGATTTATTCCGAAGGTTTGGAATCCCTGGGACAGGACGAAACTCCAGGGAATGGACAGAATCAAGAGAAATCAAATTCTGGAGAAGGATTTTTGAATTCTTCGAGACTCGAAAAATACTTTTTATCAGAGTTTCTGGGATTTGATCAGGATAGACGTGACTCAGATGGTTCAGTGGGCAGTGATTCAGAAGGAAGACCAAGTCCCGAAGCGCAGAGAAGAAAGAAACTGGTTCGCGCCAGAGGGACCGGTAGATCGCACAGTTCTTCTTTGGACAATTTATTGGCTCTTACTCAAAGTTCACAGAACTTGAGTTCGCAAAATTCTCTTCAAGATCTAAGTTTAAATCAGGATGCACAAGAAACCCAATCAGAAGGTTCTTCCACTGAAACTGATGGAGCGGATGATGGTCAAACTGCAGCCTTTGGAACCGATGGACAGTTTGATACCGTGAAACGAAAGAAAAAGAAGCCTAGAAATTTAGGAACGCAAAGCCCACGTGTTCCAGATGACAGAAACAAAACGCCAGAACCGAATAGAGAAATGGTTTTGGTGGGAGAAGTAGTGATGGAGAACGAGGCAGAAGCAATTAACTCAGAAGATTCGGAGAGAGCAAAGACTCCTCAACCAGAGTGTATCCTGTCTTCCTCTTCCTCTCCATCGGCTGCTGTTAATGCTTCGTTAACATCGGCGTCGCTGATCGATTCAAATAGAAATATACAAATGAATTCGGGAGAGTCTCTGAGCTACAATCAAAGGTCGAAACAACAATCGCGAGACTCTGGATTTGTAGGAAGCTGCGATGATCTGTTACAACACCAGAAACTACCTGACGATGGTCAATCCGGTACGGAACTCAGTCAAGAAACTAGGAAAGATCGTTCTAATAACGAGATCGGTGAGAATGCTCAAGATGCGAGTCAAACCTCCGTAGAAGGTGTCTCTGAAGTCGAAAAAGGAAACGCGGCTAAAGTAGATCATCATCTAAGCCATACAACACTGCCTCACTTGCCAAACGCTTCTTTATCGAGGAAGGATAGCTTCAACAATTGGTCCAGCGACGAGGAAACAAACTTAATGATGTCAAAAATGAGACAGTTCTTCAAAACTATGGTGGCAAATTCGAACGGCCAGAATCAAAATACCTCCAGCGCAAATTCAAGTGGGGCTTCACCCGCCCCAAGTCCTAGGTTACCTGGTTACTCTGCAAAAGCCAGACTATGTTCTCAAAATCGTACGAAACCGCCACAATTGGTATACTTCGAGAACGAACTGACTAGGTTGATGAAAACCGTGCCTGGAATTCGAGATGAACAAGTACGAGAAATCGTTGAATACTTGAGTTCTGAGGACACGTGGTCTGATTCGTATGACAGTTCGGATTATACCAGCTCCGATTTGGAAGGCGCAGCGGGCGGCCGTCGATCAGCACTGCAGGAACAAATCTCTCAAAGCTGCCAGCAGATTATCAGTAAATTCGATACCACGTCTGGTGACAATCTGCTGGACAAGGAGAGGGAAGATAAAACCGAACCGACTGGAGTGCAGCCTCCCTGCCTAGGCAAAGATACCGCATTTGTGTATCAGAAACTGGTTCAAAGTTTCACGAAAATGGCCGGTGATAGTGCAAGCTCCGACGCCAATTCGACACCACATAGTAGTCCACCGTTAATTGCTAAGGTGATGCACCATATCGGTAGTCGATTAGTTGCTTTAATGCACGAGGTTTCTGAAGGTGGACCAGCTGTTCAACATCATTCGAGCTGGAGACGCTACACGCAACATCATCGAACACCGTCTTCAGCGTCAACTACAGAAGACGATGATTCTACATCAGATTCAACTAATGCTCCTTCGTCGACGCACTTGCAATTACCCAGATCCAAGTCCCATGATCCTCTGTTGCTAATTAATAGTCATCCAGCAGCTTCAACTGGACAAGAGGGTGAAGAACGCGAAGCTAGTGATTACGAAAGATTCTCTTGGCGCGGAAGCTTCGAATCTGCGTTAATGGCGGCGGATTCTAGGACGAAATTGAGTCTCCTGGCGTGTTCCGGAGATAGTGTCGGTGCTAGTGTTAGTGCTAACGCCTTGGCCATGGCTGCTAAGCGTCGCAGTGCCGGAGATCTGTTGTTCAATCCGAAAAGTTTCTCGAGGGAACAGTTGGATAGAGTTAGAAGTTGTGGATCCATTGGTGGTGGAAGTGGTGGTGCTGCCAGTGGATGCGGAGGATCCGTGGAGGAGAGGATCTGGAGTAACAGGAGAAGGTCTTCCGTTCCTGATGCCAACACCAGAGGAGAATCTGGTAAAATTTTATATTATTTTACAAAAAATACATCAAGCAGTATTATATATTATTATATGAAGACCACGCAGGAAATATACGATAAGTTTATTACCGATTATATTCAATTTTTGATCATTCGCGACCGACCAATAATTTAAAATCATTGGGTATTCAAACCCAAGTTCCTTTGTTTCTTCAAAAAATTTTAATCAAGAATCTATCGAAGTAAAGAATTATTATCAATTACAATTAAATGCTATAGCGATGTCTGCAGTAATTTCGGATATTTACAGTTAATTTCAAATTAGTAACATCCCACAATAGTTTGGAATTACTTTTTCAGTTGTACATATACTAACTAAATCTCTTGCTATTTGTGATTGTGTACCTGACTCGGATAGTAAATACGCCTATTCACTTAAACCTGCTTATCTTTGGTAAATAAATAAAACTTGAAAGAAGATTATACTTTAGAAGATTAATATATTATATTGAGTCACTTTGGTTTGGTACAAATGGGAGAATAACGTTGTAAAGAGGACGTTTGGCACAGTAAAGTGTAAAGATGAATTTTTAATCTTGTCTAAAAAGTAAGACGAGCTTTATAAGAGAGTAGTTTCGATTTCAATTTTATATGCAATATTTGATTCGTGTGTGTATATATATATATAATTTTATATCTTAATTTTGAGTAAAGATTTCTATATTTATAACCTTAAATTACATACTCGATAGTGTTTTATCAAATTATTAAAGAAATTTTTACAGGCAATAGAACTTTGTTTATATGAACTTCATTTACGGAAACGAAATTTCAGAACTCTGTATTCTATTAAATGAATCCTTCTTCGTTGAATCCACTTTTGTTCGACGAGTCAGTGGATTGCTATTACACGACCTTCAGTTACGTAAAATATTCGTTTGCCGACAAGTTCATATAAATGAAGTATTAGTGTTCAAAAAGTGTGAAATTCAATTAGAAAAGAACATTGTACCGTTCCAGGGTTAATTGGCTCTTATTGTGTTATCAAATCACAAATCACAACTTCTACAATTTACACCTTTCCTCTTCTATATACATTTTTTATTTTCATTAAAATACTTTCCAATTTCAAATCTTAACCATGTTAAAATCCAAAATAATACATCAACAGAGACATCCACAGGTGACGAGGACACCGAAGATGAACTAGAATATACGGGTGAATCTCGGGCAACGACTCTTCCACGCGGAATGCAATCCGCCATTACAGCGGCAACCAATTCTCTACCGCGTTTACCAGCTTCCACAGTACCAGCTGGGTTAACGACGACGTCAACCACGTCTTCGTCGACGATGCACAAAGCACATAGCGTCTATCATTTCCTACCGCAGCATTCTGGTGTAAAATCTGCCAGATATCGTCCACCAGGATTTGCTAGGAACAGCAACGTTTCTGGTGCTATCGGCGGGCCAAAACGTGCGGTTAGTGCTCCAGGACTTCAAGTTTCCGGCTCTCAGTCTTCCGCTGGAAAACGAGACAATTCGAGATCGAGGAGGCAACAGGCTATGTCTCTCACACCTGGTAAGTCACTGTTTTATGTGTCTTTACGATTTACGATTAAAAAAGACATGATAATTATTGTACATTAACATATTATTAACTAATTAAACGATTTTATGTATTGGATTGCTGCATAATCTGTGTCTATCGCTATACATTTACAAAGTCTATCTTTTTTATACAAATGTTTTGTATTTCTCATTAAAAGAAGGATTTATTTCATTTTTACAACCTCAAAATTATTCAATCCTTTTCGTCTGAACTATTTTGTAGTGTTCGAAACGAATGAAAATCCGTTGGTGTCAGATTTGTCATAAAAACACTTCTGATTATACATTCCTAATTTTATCTAACGAAAATATATCATTCTCACTTTCAATAAGTTCTACAAACACGATTTATATCGAATTATATAGCAATGTTATACTTATTATAACATTGAGCTTATGTGAGCCGAGAGGCAGAAACAGAAAGGCAGACAAAATTTATGCAACAATCTAATATTTATTTTCAGAAAATACGATCTTAAAGTTTAGTGAATTGCGTTTCCTTTGTAAAGACAAAAAAAAGTGTGTTTCTATCATTAACAATTGATAAAGAAAAAATTCGTTTTACGAAGAAAGAAAGGTTTTAACCCTGAAATAGTCGAAACATAATAACAAAGTCATTAATTGAAATACATATTAGGTAAAAATTGTTAAATTTAATATTGTTATCTTTATTAGAAACCAAATAGTTTAATAGAAGACCGAATGGTGGGTAACTGAAAAAATAAATGAACCGATGAATACACGGGTACAAAGTAAAAAAGTTTAGAATAATGAATATACGATCGTTTAAGTAATTAGTAGGAGTCGTAGGCAGAGAAATACTATAAAAATCTGTGTACAAAATCGATGTTGGCATGTGTACACTATAGTGGGAAAGCAACTGTACCTAACTGAAACGACTTCGTCGAAACTAGACTGCCTGTTAAAGTGAAAATTCATTTACACGGTACTCGCGAACGAAAGATAAGCTGATAAGTATACTCTAACCAGAGGCAGAATGATTTTTATCAGAATATTTTTTGGTTCCATAATATCTTACTAAAAGAAAGGCAAAATGTTGTATCGTTTAATAGTATTTTTCTTACGGTTTATAGTCGAAAATTTATTTGGATATATTAGGGACTTTTTTTCAATTCAAATGTTTTATAAATTCGACACACGTCTTACTCATAAATTTTTATGAAGTTTTATCGCTAACTGTTAATTGTTAAAAGTTATTAACGAGAGTTGAAAATTAAATACAGCGTGTCATGTACCCTTCGTTGAGAATTAACTGAAATAATTTTTAAACCAGACAACATAATATGTTAATATGTTATAAGTTAATAATATATTCATAAGAATTTATATGAAATCGGATTTCATACAAAATTCTGTAAACAATTTTTATGTATTTATACGAAATTTAATGGTGTAAAAATGCATAAAAGGCGTAGGTATAATATGTAAAAATAAATAAAATATCCAAAATAGATTATTCCTTATAATTTCTATTTCGATCTTTTTTTTCGTTCTTTATTTCTTTTTATAAAGATATAATTTTCTATGAATAAAGTAACAATACTTTTCTAAAACGTATGCTTCCAAAGTTTATCCAAAGAACAGTTACATACAACGTGGTTTTCTGTTTACCATATACATCTGACACGTATTATGTATGTATACCTGTTGATTTTGCTTCAATTACTCAACTACACGCGATTTCGCTGAATAATCAACACTCTCTTATTTGTTTCCTCGTTTGATCAACGCGAATACTTGTGAAATTTAAACCAGAGTGAAATTACGAAAGTTCTTGGTTCCAAGAAATTTTCCATCATGTATATGTACAAAATTGTTTCTTGCAATTTACTTTTTTGTAAAATGTAACAATAGAAACGATTTCTACGTTTCATTTCTCGTTTCATTTAAAAATATGTAAAATCAACTCGGTAACAAAAGTTTAGAAAAATTTTCCACTCGTATATTCCTAAAATTATTCTTCGCAGTTTATTTTTTCACAGAACTTTAACAGAAAACTTTAACAATTTGTAGAATTTTCATTAATTCTATTAATTTATTTTTCATTAATTTAAAAATATGTAGAATTATAATTTTTATTATTATTGATGACATATTATTGACATTATTATTGATCTTATCAGAAAGAATTCGTGATATCAAAAATTGACGATAGAAGATCTGATGTGAAAGTTATTTTTATTAAATTTATCAGTGACGCTCGGTTTCAAAGATCATAAATATGCATAGATACAAGTAGAACGCGATTTGTAAATGAACATTTTAAAGTATTTACTGGAGTGTAACAGGTGTAACCGTTTTATTGCGAGATTTCCCTTCTTTTCCATTCTTTAACATCCTGCTTCTCGTTCTAGCCAAGATAGAATAATCGATAATCTGGTATAACGTTGTGTCCCGCGTATGCGTACTGTCGGATTTCTCTGGTCTGTCACTTTTTTCTTCCGTACGTGCGATTATACGCCGCTTAGACTAAAATCCATTTTTCATGCCACTTTCTAGTCAACGTCGTTCTATTTAGCGTTATTAGCATGTCGTATTGTTAGGTTTAATCGTTTAAGAGTTCAGAAAATTTTAAAAATGTATGGTGAAATAAAAGCGCTCCTTTTCGTTTTAGTACTACTAGTATCATTTAATATTTAATTATTCATTATGAAATAACATAAAAAGTTACTGTTTGAAAAAAAATCAATTTTGGTATTTATGATAAAATATTAAAAATTCAATTAGTGTTACGCAAGTGAGTTTTATGTATCATTTTAAATATTAAATGTTTCTCTTGGACAGAGATAGATTCCTATTCCAGCGCTTCAAACTGTATACGTCGTTAATAGTGGGAGTTCTTAATTGAACGTAATGTATCTAGAATCGAAAAGTGTATTTTATTTAAATTATATTAAGTTTATTTGCTTTTTGGTTATAAATTATACAGAGAATTTTAAAATTTGTACTTTTATTGAAGATAATCGTCTCCCTTAAGATTAAAAGTGTCACTAACGCTTTCAGTGTTCTTTATTTTATGCTACTATTTGGCATTGTTTTGTATTTTATTCTATTGTTGTAATATATTCTGTTGGTTATAAGAATCTTTGAACACACCATTTGGTCTAGCACTCAATATTATGTATACTTAAATTATTGAATTTCTTCGATTCTAGATTTTAGATAGTATTTATTATCGACGAATAATATCAATTTTAACCTACGAGATAACAATTTTGGAAAAGACAGAAATTGTAATTGTAAATTAATTTCAGCGTAATGGTTTAGAACTTCTTTTTTATAAACAAAATTATACAGCATTCAGTAAGATTTATTATACATATTATATTGATAACATTAGATATCAAATAATTCATTTCTTTATACAAAAGATATTTTAAATGTAATTCAATAACAAGACACACATATGTTAATATATCGTAAATTTTATTTGTATTAGCTACACTTACTCATAAAAATGTTATATTCTGTAAAGGTGAAAAAGCCATTTTTATTAAATTAAAATGTTTCCAAATTTTATTGTGTAGTTAGTACGTTCTATGCTAAAAGCTGCCTCATTATTGCTATGTACGTTACGTTCGACAAAAGAAAATTTATTACATTGAAGAAATTATTTTGAAATGAATATATATATATATATTATTAAGTCTTTTTGTATATTATTGAGTTTAATAAAAATAGTGTTTTCGCAGAAAATATAAGTAGTTCGGTAAATTCTTCACTTATGTATAATGGACATAGTACATACCATAATACTTTTTTATATACACTCTTCAGTATACACTTTGTGATCTATCTAATCACATTATACATGTCCAAGCGCCTATCTACTTTGTTTCCATTTCGAATTCTATTTACAAATGTACATCCTTTTATTTTTGAGGTAGATCTCTAAAACAAAACATTACTGTAACATCACGATACAAAAGCATGCTTCTAACAACACGCCTGTGGTCGTCATACTATCATATGTTACGATTGATGTTTCGCTGCATACGCATTTGCATTCTGGTCGCGCGATAACAGAAAACCGAACTACGATACAAGTTCTGGCATTAACGGGAAGGAAGAACGTAAAACGGATAAAATCACTGCTGCAAACTGCATTTCCGTCGTTTTCAATTCAGCCTGGATCACTGAAATCGGTGGTTCGTGGGCCCGTTCCACGATCACGATTCATGTCACGTACAGAATCCCTATCGAAATCGTGTAACGGCAATATGCTACCGATATCAATATCTTACTATCCATAAATATTTAGATACTTTGGTAGATTTCTGATAATAGTAGGATGAATTTTAAAGACTTTCATACTTTCAGTATTTCCCATACGTATTTTGTTTTAATGTTATTGTTTCGTAATAGTTTATAACTACTGCTGACAATAATGTTTTTACTTTTATATAATATTGAATATGATGGTATTTGTGTGATTTCTTTTGATGATAATTTTTAAGAACGACTAAGAATCATGTATATCTACTTACTTACTATCTTTTTATCAAGTTAATAAATTATAAATTGGATATAATGATAATGGAACATGTCTCATCTGTTCAATTTGATGAATGATCACGAAAGTTTTGATGATTTGTGAAATTTGTTTAAAAGAATTATCAGTTTCTTTGCAATGAAATTACTATTTATAATTAATTATTAATTAAATTATGTTTATTTACTGTTTGGAATAATTTCGATGATCTTTGTGTCATTAGAAGAAGAATCTCTTTCATGTAACTTGTAATTGAGCAAGTTAAACAACCTGAAGATAAGGAGCTTTCCAAGAAACAGGATAGAATTCCACAAGCTTCGACAAGTTATGAATACTAATTTTGTTATTGCAGATTAGGTTTTAAAAATCAATTTTGTCGCCTCATAATATCCCAATTTTATTTTAATGAATTTTATTTAATAAAATCTTTTTCCCATAAACTTACGAAGAAAAATAAAATTATCCGGATATTTATCTTTTATTTCAACACTTGACTTTCAACATTTTGAGAACAAAATTGTAATGAGGAATTACATACATCAATAACAATAAAATTCATTTTATCCTTAAATTTAAGAGATTTTTAATAGAGGAATACGATTTGATCAAAATTAACTCAAAGCGCGCAACAGATTTAAAGATAATTAGAAAATAATTTTAGCAATGATATGAAAAGAAACGGGAGACATCCTTCATTCTATAGACTGATAAAATTATTTTCACTGCCACTCCCCATTGCATTCGTGGCTCGCGCGGATCAATATCCGAGACGACCATTGTAATTTGTAACTGCTTAATTAATTAGAGCGTGGTCTTAAAAAATGAAATCTTTGTAATGGATATGTTTCTTGTGGTTATTATATCTATTTTTCTGTAACTGTTAATCCTGACTTAATGGTAGTTAATAGCTAAATAACCGTCAGTAGTGAATCTCTAAAATAATTTTTGAATTTATATGTACGTATATATAATTAATATATTAATTTCTCATATTAAATATATACATATATTTTGTTTTATGGATCCAATTTCATCCAAGACAGCATTCGTGTGACTTTTTCCTAACAATATTTACAATTTTTCTGTTATCGACACATATATGAAATATATAAAAGTATAACAATCTTTACCGCGATTAAAGGCAAAACAGCTGTTTCAAGCATTTTTTTTATCATGTTAAAGTATTCTTTATGTATTCTTTAAAGACGTGCTGAATGTGAATTGTAAATTATGGGGAATATTTAACTAAAATGTAATAAAATAAACAATTAAAACTTTCTTAAATTGCCTAAGAAGAAATATGATAATATTAAAATAATATAAAAACACATAAATATGAAATAGATATATTCATGGAGTTTTATCTAGCATGAAAGTAAATAGATTTAAATATAAGAGGAAAGATATACACTTAATCCTCTTATGACACTGTACTCGCGTGAGAACACGGTTTCGATATAATACGGTGCAAAAATTATGACTGCCCTCCCATAATCCGATACTCTTATAAAACGGTTTCCATGTAGCACGAATTAATAAAATTTAACCTAAGCTTGGGAAACCCTCCTATAACACGATATTCTTACAACCCGATTTTGATACAACACGGAACGAATTAACCATATCGTAGAAGGTGGACTATATTTACACATATGCGCGCTCTGTTACATATAGAGGGAAAAAATTAATTAGATGTCCTTTTTTATAAACCAAGCAAGCAAAAATAAAGTAGAAAACTGAAAACTAATGTACGTGTGTTTTTAGTTAGGATAAACTTTAAATAATGATTTAAACTATCTCATTGTTAGCAATTCAACTCCATCTAGACTACTTTTGAGGTGGATTAAACGTAAAGGTTTGTTCGATAAAGAAACGAGTGGATGAATTTGTAATAGTCCGATGTATTAAATCAGTATAAGTACAAGAGATATTGTATGCCGATTGTAATCGTCGCTCGCTCGATAACAATACTCTGCCTTAGGGAGCACATTCATACATTTATATCGACGGACGTTACCACAAAAAGTTAACCTTCTTATGTAACTCTGGCTGAAGATTACAAGAAACGGCAATAACAATCTGTCCAAAGTTCATTTCACACAGACCTTGTAAACCAAAACAATCGTTAGTATTCAAAGGTACAATAATATGGGTCTCTCCCAGATTCGAATTTTCCGTTTGCACTTGGACTTTTTCACTTTTTTACTCATGTGCCCCTACACTTTTTTAGTAATTTATCTTAATCGACATGAGAAATCATGTTATGTAACACAGGAAATACTTTTAAAAGAGCTGGTACACGCGAGTAAGAACGTTGCGAAATCTAAACTATAAGTTAAAAAGAGTAGGCAAACATCCATGAATTACAGTAACACTGTAACCATCAGCAAATTAAAGCACGAATTCCTTTTTAAAAGAGCGACTAGTCAAGGAAAAGTGGAAATTAATTTTGTACAATTACTTAGAGTATGAGAACGATTGCCAGACATTCCATTTTCTGAAGCAAATCATTTCCCGTGAAGACAGTACCCTTTCTCGACCGCTTCTTCTTCCAACAATACTCGTTATTCTGTGCTTTGCAAGAAAGTAACAGAATTATTTCACCTACGCTGTTCCACTTACGGAATCAATTCGTTCTTCAGTCGTTTAATAACACTTGTATTTCACTACAAAAATAACACGATAATACCTGATATATTATATCTTATATCTTATATCTATCTTATATCTCACAACTAGTTACTCAATATCGATTTATGTATCTAGTTTCTGTCGTAGAAGATTTTGACATCTGCTTTAAAAAAGAGAATCACCTTTTCATTTTCACCTGTCTTCGAGTAGCAACAATTGCTTTGCAAAACAAGTATTTTTAATGTTAATTATAGCAAAATTAAACTTGTTCATTTGATTTTAAATCATACAAACATCAGTTTATACCAACTTTGCAAAAATCAGTCAGCTTTCTTGTATCACTTAAATAATAAATCATTTATATAACAAATTTTTTNGGTTAATCCTCGACTATAAATTATTTACGTACAGATGTTTACCTTGTCGGAAATAATTAATCCTACTGTAAAATACAAGGGTCTTGCGCAATCTCGCCCATAATGCAGACTCTTCTGTCATCCTTTGTCCATTGTTCTATGCTTTTGTATATGGAATATCTGTGAAAAGCATAAATCTTCGGACGGAGTTATTGCGAGAAATATTTTCTTACATGAGTTTTGTAATTTTTAAGAAAGATTAGCTTGTTAAAAAAAAGAAATCGTAGTTGTAATGTTTGATTAAAATTTTGTACGGTATCTTTTCAATATTATTCAATATTGAATATTATTATTTAACATGTTGAAAAAATTTTTATGTTTGAAATGAATTGTTTGAGATATAAATATCTATGTTTAACACTTAAGATAAGAAAGGATAGATAGATGCATTTATATCTGAAGAAATAGGTGCATTTCATAGCTCTCAGAATGTATTCATTCTTCAATCGAATATATGTAAACTCTAGTACAGAACAATCCTGCACAGCTTATATAAGCTGTTTGTTATCTATTCTGAGACTTCGTAAACAGTAAGATCGCGTGCTCTACCTCGGAATGATACTCATTATACTTTTTTCCACGAAAGAAGTTCGTCAACCTTCTGAAGTTTCTGCCTTTATTCTACTTACCTTAGGTTTGCCTTGTTACGAGTTTATACCATTATCTATCCACATACGTTTACGTTGGTTATTTACATCGTAATCATTCATTTCTATTATCTGGATATCTATGGATATGTATTATTCATGTATAATTCTTTCTAGCTGAGCCTCTTCTGCAACTCACTGATCTTTTGGATGAAGTTTCAATATACGATACGCTGTTCGATACCAATTATTATAATATCATCAAAATGGATCAAAGATATTAGCTAAGTACGCTATTATATATAATTTCATAACCGTTCTCTTTTTTCTTAAACCGACAATTTAACGCTCTTAACTGACTCTTAAACCTACTGTTCTTTTCTAATGTATAGAGCGTTTCTATCATCTCAGATTTCTTAATATCTTAGCTACATTAAATACAAAAAATTGTGTCAGAAAAATGTTGTATGGTTCAGAACGACAAATATCATGATTCGTCATGTTCCCTTTCCAGGTCATTCCTTTTCTATTTCAAGGATATTGACATTGGCATTTTTTTTAAGTAGAACTACATATTTCTGTATACAATAGTCAATGCGCTTTTCTATCCTCTACAAGAAGGTATTACGATACTTGTGTCCAAAAACAAGTAGTGTATAAAATATCTTAACTATTTTGTTGAACTTACCCGTAATAGACGAGGAGAACAAACACAGGAATATTATTTTGCGTTTTTTCTTCTTTTTCACGAGTAAGTCTAATAAGCGACACTCTTCAATCAGGACTATGTTTACAACACGAATGTATACAATGTATACATAAACTGAATGTACATGTAACTGAAATTACATATATACTTTACGTCTTTCATTGTTTTTCACTTTCTAATGAAATTTCCTTGTATCTCATTTTTAGTATTGTATAGTGTTGTTATATTGAATTCGGGAATAACGTTTCTTATGTGACGAAGAAATCCAACGGTAAATAAATATATATATATATTTAAAATAAATATAATATATTATATATATTATATAGTGTTGTTATACTGAATTCGGGGATAACATTCCTTATACGACGAAGAAATCCAACGGTAAATAAATAAATAAATATATATATATATATATATTTTCGTCGTATAAGAAATGTTATCTCCGAATTCAATATAACAACACTATACAATATTAAAAATGAGATACAAGGAAATTTGTTTAAAAAAATATATATATATATATATTTAGTTACTAATATGTTTAAGATAAGTCAAGTTGTAATATATTTGTTTAACGAATACTTGTTTCGTTAAATACCTAATATTACATATATTAAAATTTACGCATATAAAATCTATTGACTAATACTATTGTCACATTCAGTATATAAAGGCTAATTTATATTTAATGCCGAAAACATAGTACATATACATTGTCCAATTACGTAAATTACAATATAAATTAAGAAATGTAGTATTTAAACACAAATTAGATACTTTTGAGACTGTATGATAAAAGTACAAAATTTATTTCAAAGCCACGAATTTACTATGCAATTTTAAACAATAAGAATTACTAGAGAACCATATTATTTTAATATTAAGTAAATCTCCTCAGTTTAGTTATATTAAATAAATAATCTAAATAAATTACAGTTTAAATATCGCCATAAAAACTGCAACATAACTCTCGACTATACATGTAGAACTAAATAATAATTTCTCCATAACCATATTTCTCTAGCAGGAAGTCGTATTCCCTATTACAGAATGAAACTTGTTTTACAAATGATTTAAAATTGAAATCGATTTTGAATTAAGTTAAATTCAAATTGAATATCGAATCTGTGTTTCGCGCACAATCGTGTACCACCTGAAAATTCATTTTATTTAAGCGAGCGGTTGTAGTCAAAGTCACACTATTAGTTGATGTTTGCTTTCATCATAACAAACTGATGCTCGTATATCGATTTTCTGTCTCTACTAACTTAGTTTGAAGTGAACACATCTAACAAAATACGTTCTAATTCTGTTTTCATTTGTCCCTGTTTTCTTTGTTCCTTTTTATCGATAATACAATATAATTTTTGCTCATTTATTGTATAAAATTCAATTGTATAATACGTATTTATAAAAACAACAATCTTTAATTAATTTACTTTTGGGTATTTTCGAATATTCTCAAACCAAAGAATATTAATAAAGATAATTATAAAGGTAAAATATTTATTTAGTCCTCGATATAATTTTATATAAAAGGATTTAACAAATATATTTGTCAAAAAATATTATTTTTTAAGATATTGGTAAAAAGGATTGAATAAGATAAATACAATAATCTATGTATTTAATAATTAAAAGACTAAATCCCTCCAAACATTATACACTTTTATCATCATAAATCGGCTATTATTTAGTAATTGGCAATTGTAATTGTGAGATATACATATGAGACATATATATTTATATGTTTAGTTTTTTTATAAATTCAAATACAACTTCAGAAGATTTATTGAACATTCTTGTAAATAAATATTTTCGAGCATATGTGTACATTGTTCTTCAAAAAAAAGAATTATTTTTTTCTAGCATTGATTAATTCGCTTCGCACGGTGTTATTTTACCATAAAAAAGGCATAAGCAATTATTCTAAAAATTTAAGTCCTACAACTCGACGCTGTGGATTCATATAAAATTTTATGAAGCGCGTAATGAACAATATTAAACATTCATAATTCTATGGTTAAAAGATTGAGTATAAAAAGAAAGAATTTTTTGTCGACCTGAATACCTTAAACGACGTAGTTATCCAAAGAATGAAATATCCTTATCTTAATCTTACTTTAGATTTTTAATTTGTTAACTTTTTTTTCTCTTTCATTTTCATAGAAGTAAAAGATCAATTCGATTTCAGTGAATCGCCCAAAAGATGAATATGATCAGCAAAAATAATGAAACTAAATTATTACAAGTACTCTTGTAAAAATATTCTGTTTCAGTGGTTAAAGTTAAACTAATCAGTATAACGAGTAAATTATGAAACGTGATCAGCTTCGATTAGTCTGTTGTTAGTAGGCTAATCGAAAATTTTTTCGTCTGGTATAATATGTTCAAAGGTAACATTAACATGGTTATAGTAATTTTCTTGTCAACTTTTCTTCCCGGAGTTTTCAACGTCACCTTCAGCATTTTATAGATAAACTTATAATCTTTTCACACCGATCTTTTTAACGGAATAATCGAAGCTGATTACACTTCGTGGTTCAGCTGATATTCTACAAATAAAAATAAAACGTAAACTATATTACGTGTTACAATATTTATGTATGGAAAATTTGTTTAGAAGTTTTGGTGATATTTTATTCAACTAACAGGGTACATAACATAGGATCCAAAATTAACAGAATTACAAAATAATAGAACATCATTTTCATTTACATAATAAATAAGCTTGTATAATTAAAAAACACTGTATTCTCTCTCTCTCTCTCTTTCTCGAATCGTAATTCCAAGTAAACACTTTATTATTTCCATTCAAATTTCATTGAAAAATAAATTCACTCTGAATTCCTTTCTCAATTGTTCTCTGAACTATTTATATACAAATACACATACATTTGATATACTCCTGCTATATTCATAAAATATTTCTACAAGCGTTCAAATTATTTTTCCATGAACCAGCGTAAATATTTTAACTTAAGTACCATTCTTCGCATCAATCACTTAATTTTCTTTACACTCTCCCAAGGATTTATCATTAACAAGAAAAGTTCATTCACTTTAAAGATTCGACAAGTTCGTTCACCTTCTCGTTATCTAATCTTTAATTGATACATCTTTATTTAGATACCTCTCATGTATAAATGTTTCATTTCTTTGTTTCGTTTCGGAAAGTACTTTCAAAATGAACGCTTTCTGGTGCCTCTAAAAGTGCATCTTCATCGCTGTAATTACCATTATTCACCGAAAACGGTAATGATTAAGATGTTGCTGTATTATCCGCGTCGTACAATAGTTTAACCACAAAAGAACAATGAATATCTTTGTATGTTCCCTGCGCAGTTAATATGATCAACTTTGCCGCGAAGCAATTAAATACAACGGTTAAGTAGAAATTAAGTTTCTGTAACATCACTTCCCGGTACCAAGCGCGATCGTTCTTCTGCTCTACTAATTTGTCGGCACCATGGCGGCGAACAATGCAATTTCACTTACACGTTAAACACAACAATAAGAACCGGAGGACATTTTAGCTCGTACAACTCTTTCCTTATCTTTCTTTGTAGAACACACTAAATGTATTAAACACATGCGCATGTATGTACAATCTACACTGTCGGCAGGAAGTTTGGAAATAATATGGTTCTTGAAGGTGGGTTGTGTAAAACAGATCATCCAAGCAATTATTTTTATTTTTATGTTTTTCTATTAAGGCAATATTAAGTATATCGTGCATACATTGTCTATAATATCAAGGAAAGGTATATACTTATAAGTTTTATTCTAAAATAGCCAAATAAATTATTAATTCGTAAAACTAATATCTCTACTAGTTTATGCTTTATTATCACGTGAAAAATGTTTCAAAGTTTTCAAACTTTTTTTGTCGCTGTATGTATTGATATGTATTAATATTGTACTATGTACTAAGAATGTGAGAATCGTCATATAAAATTACGAGTCATGGGATAAGGTGGAAGAACATGGCGCATATTTGACATGTGTCCGGACCGTTTCTCCGCGAATTATGCAACCCTTGCCCCTTGTTTCGTAGTTTTGGTGATGCTTTCTCTTTTGTGGACTTTGTAGATGTTTTGCTGAAAGAGCCGAACGTTCCATACCATAAGGGCTTGTAACATTTCGTTCAATTATGTCAAAGCGATATAAATGATTATCTGCTATGATTAAGCAAAATCTCTATAACAAGATTATATGTAACGTGTCGTATAATTTATATTATAAATTCAATACTTTTTATTTTATTTTTTAAATTAAAAAAGTTTTTATAGCATTAATACTGGCATATGTTGTGCCAATTTTAAGAATTCTGTATTTTACTGAATCAAATTAATGGTAAAAGAAAGCATCTATTTTATTTAATTACAATTAAAATTAATACGAAGAATTTTAAAATAAGAATGTGCTTGATTATTAATATCTTATTCGTAGTATTAAACTTGTAAAATTGCACATAAATATATGTACGCTCGTTTTGATGTTGCCTGGTAGATACTACACATACAATCTCTTATATATTATAGTACTATGTATATATAGCAGTATAGTACTATAGCTTGTATATAGAACCATTAAAGAACGCTATGTAGAATAATGTTAGATTTTTAAAAGTTTTGTATAAAATATAGGAATTTATTTTAAAAGTTATTAAAACTCAACAGAAGTAATAAAAAACGCTTAAAGAGGTGTGTTCGTAGTTAATGAATTAAACTTAAAAATATTTTATTTCAATTTTTTGTTATTTTAGAAGTTACGAAACTTACAAGCAATATCATTTTCTTCCAGATATACGTATCCAGTTTCAGCAAAATAATTGTATTATTCATTTCATGGTTTAATTTAAAATGTAATTTCGTTTTATTTCTAATTTCTCCACTCGAAGCGCTTGGATCTTGATTTATGCGGTAAAAGTCATTTTCCTTGAATTTATCAAGTTAACGCTTGCAGTTTGTAACGCATAACAAGAAGCTAGTTTACAATTCCTGTAACCTTCAAGGATTTGAAATCAATTTTAAATTCATATAGTATTGCTCATTGCATAGTATACGTGCCATCAGTAGCTTGATCATTCATCTTAGCCAATCTAATAATGTTTATGTAAAATTGAAAGTAGTTAATGTAATACTAAGAGTTAGGAGTTACTAAAATATGTTAAGCAAAAGGATAGTTGCATCAAGTAATTTAGAAAATTTGGAATTGATCATACTTAGATGTGTTTCATATTTTTAAATTGTTCAAAAGTTAGAACGTACTGAAATTACTAACATTTAATTAAAAAGTTAAGAAATGCTAAAATGTTTTTTAATGCATTATAATTAAATAATTTCAAACTATAAATATATCGAATTACAAATTAATTTTATTACATTCTATATAATAAAGACTTGCACTAGTATAGTATAGTATATTTTTATATTTTACATTCTTTTCTATCTTTTAACTGATTCCTTACAGTCGCATCAACTACTATAATGATTTGTTAGTCATTAAGTCACTGGATGAGTTTTCTTTGTGAGAAGAATGTATTCCGTAAATCGTTTCTTATTAAGCAAGAAATAATTAATAATCAGGCATGTCTCCCCACAGAAAATTTGTTTCATTGTAAGATGGAAGATAAGATGGTTCGAAGTCATTTTTTTATTGCATACATTTCATAATGTGCTAATTTTGAGGACCTCATTCTGATTTTTAAGGTTATAACTTGCTTTGAAAGAAAATTTAACTTCTTAATCAAAAAACGAATTAACTTATATTCTAATTTTGTAAACATTGAAAGTTTTAAAGCTCATATGTTCTTAATTTTATTGGTGGTATAAAATAGTTTGATTAATAACGATGTAAACGATAACAAATAAAATTATAGAAATAACTTATATTTTATTTCATAATTATGGAACTTTCTAGTTGAAGGATTATTTGTTTCCATAAAAATTATATTTTATATTTAATATTAAATATAATAAATTATATCTAATAAACGTGAAATAGTTATAAATTTACTTGTTCCAATAATTATGAGTTCATATATTTTATTTGCATATTTAAAAATATTTTATATGTATAAACATCCACAAAAAGAAAGAGAGAGAGAGAGAGAGAGAGAGAGTGAGAGAGAGAGAGAGAGTGAGAGAGAAGAGAAGGAAGAAAGGGGGAAAAAGAGAAACTGTTACTTATTTTTTGAAAAAAAAACATTAAAAAAATTTTGGACCTCAAACACTTAGAAGGCAATAATCTCGGCTAGTTTCGAGCTAGTATCTGTATTTCAGCTCGCTGTATACAGACGTGGCGTTACGATCCTTGCAATTGCCTATGTTAGGCGTGCTTGGCATAATTCCGTGCATTCCAACAACGCACCGTATATTTTCCGCACGTAGTATACCTTAAGCACGTTCTCCGTTTACGAGTACACACGTGAACTGAGAGAAAAATTCGAGGAATATCTTAGTGTCACGGAGAACAAACGAACATTGCAACCGGTCTAGCCGATATTAAATTTGAGCTATGCCGATTATACGCAAACTATTGCCATTTTATGGGAGCGTAATAACCAGTAATGACCAATAACCAGTAGAATCATTAGGAATTCTTTGTTGATTACAGAGTACAGAGAATAGGAAAAATTGAAATAATTTTTCAGTAAATTGTAAATGTAGTAAAATTCTATGTATTAAAATGAGATATACAAAAATTATAATTCCTCCACTTACCTGGACATAAAATCTTATTATTTAAGTGAGCGTACAGTCAGTAAAAGATATTTAAAACACCTTTTTAATGAATTCTAAATAGAGTAAAATTCCAAATCCATTTAATAAAATTTTAATTAAATAAATTTCTTCAAAGTTTACAAATTTATGCATCTGAACGTGACATTTTATTGCTTAAATGAGAATGAAGACAATAATAAAAATTGGAAATATTCTTTGCAACGAATTTTAAATGTAATATTATTTCATTTATTAGCAATTCACTTATATAAAGATGAAATCCTATTATTTGTACAAGAAACCAGGCTAGTGAAGAGAATCAGTGAATCCCTATTTGTAAACTCCAGTTATACGAATTGTTTGTTTCCTGGCAAGTTTAGACATATGGAGTATTGTATAGAGATTGTAGACTGTATGGAGATTTGTCATAGATTGAGATTGAATTGAAGAGCAAATAGATTTGACAGTGGTGGAAATCCTAAAGGACTGCAAAAGTTTGAAAATATTCAGACTTTAGAAATAGGATATCAGGGAATAATGCTTGTGAAATGTAGAAACTATATTTTATATAATATCGAAAATTTACCAAATCGAATAAAGCTATATGACAAAGACTCTTATTTGTTATCGTTTACATCGTTATTAATCAAACTATTTTATACCACCAATAAAATTAAGAACATATGAGCTTTAAAACTTTCAATGTTTACAAAATTGTATGAGCTGTGAACGTTTACCTATACATTTATTTGATCGAAAAATTCAAATCTGCAGTAACGTACAAGACATGTACTCGTTACAATGTTTAAAGAGTGAAACGAATGTTTTACTTTTATTTTTTCTTCATTTTTATAAAAATTTCAATTTACATAGACTAAAGTATCTATTATTAGAATGTCTCGATTGCTATTAGGTAACAAGGCTTATACCGTCGTTTCAACGCCAATAATAATGCTATATACATTTCATGGCACGATTCGTGCATTGTACGCAAGTGTAGTATGTTGCTCCCAAACCGCTTTCTCGCAGTGGCGACTCGAGAAACTTTTCTTGGGAGACAGGGCGAGAGCGAAATGCATAAAAGTATGTACATTAGTACAAGTACATATTTGAATCTTCCTTTACAAAATTTAAAATTTACTCGTAATTTCTATTTTAATATCTCTATTATTTATTTCGATATCTTCGATTCTATATATCATAAGTAATTAAATTCACATTAATTATATACCTAACAAATTCTTAAAATTCTTAAAAATTATAAAAAATATAATATTTTTACATTTCATTACTCTTGGAGAACAGTGGTGGTCGTCAATATCGACCCTCCGTCTATAAATTCGCAACTCACGCTCCTCGCGATATTCTTTTTACACGTTTAACTTGTTAAGCTTCCATGCGATAGAACTATGTATTTAGGATTTCTTTCGGTGTAGGAAATTCATTTCCGCTATAACCATGGGAATAAAAGATATTTGATGGTGATTATAGCATCTTTTGCTTTTAATTATATAGGTATGCGAAAAATAAAAAGCAACAGGGTACGATTAGTAACAATACTGCGTTAAAGCCTAATTTATCTTCGAATACACCTGCCTTTCAACATAGGCACGTGCACTTTCTGTAACGTTAGTTGGAAAGTCAATGGACAGAGCCGGTATGCCGGTGCCGACGACTTTTGAAATGCGTGTCACCTTTTTGCGTGATCAAGAAAACGGTATTCGACTGACGAGTCGAAGACCTAATCTTTTTCCCTCGGTTTTTTCTTCGGTTAAACTCTAGTGTGCACATTATGACGGAACAGATGCTACGTCAGATTCAAATTGCACTGCGATTTAACGTCATTGCGTTTAATGGAAATATTTTCTAACATGTTACAGAACAACTAAATTGCATTTTATTGGATATTTATTAATTCGAACTTCGACTGCTTCAGTAGCGAGAAATTGTTAAATATTGTTAAAAATTTTCAAGAGCAAATAATTCAGTGTTGATCTTCTGCAAATGCAAAATTTTATGTCCTATTATGATACTATATTATATAGCATTTGAATGAAATATATAGGCCAATAGATACCATCTGTTTAAGAATTGTAATTAATTTTAAGAAGATTGTTGATTCGAAAATCGTTAGATGTAGTTTCGACTGAATATTCGAATGTTTGTAGATATCTCTTATGAATATATTTCGCATGTCACTTACAATCGTCATGTTGCAATAAATTATATACAATTATGTTATATGAAATATTTTGACATTTTGAAATTTCATTGGGACTGTTATGAAACTCGACTATCGTGACCATATAGACAAAGTTTCTAATAAATCTAAAAGTATTCATAAAAATTACAAAATACTTAAAGGGTGATTCTTGAAGCTAAAATAAGATGAAAATCGAGAATAAAAAAATTGCGTTGTCAGCTTTGTTTTTTAGTTATTGTGAATTAAAAATGAACCAAAATACCCCTGTGCGCGAGCAAACCTCCTTACACGAACGAAAGTAGGTCAGTCTAAGCAGCGCGGTGCACAGGGTATATTTCGCAGAAATCACAAAAGTATTTAAACAGTGTTAAGTGACTTGACTTATTACATGCATATGCATGCTGTATATTAATTTTTTAGTAAATATATAATTAATTAGTAACAGTAATGTTCAAAATGTTTTATTTTAAAACATTCGATATGAATATAAATTTTCTATGGTAAGTGATCAAAGACCTTCACAGTCATTATATATGGAAACAATTCATGTAGAGAAATGATTGAAGAAACCTTTTATTACAATACAAGATCTTCTTGTTAATATGGATAACATTGTTATGACAGATATAACATTATTGTGAAAATGATATTATCATTTTTTGATTGCATAATAATAAAAGATATAAAGCTTCCAAGAAAAATTGCAATTTAAAATAAAATCATCGAAAATGAAATAGAAGAAAAAAAATATAATCGTCTTTAGCAGAACTTTTTAGAATATAATAAATAAACCACGAATGTTTATGCAAGTACAATATGAAGAAATACTGTATAAACTAAAACACGGAATATATAGAAAATGTACTATATGAATGCCTGTCTGAAAAATAATTCTCATTTTATTATATTATTTAAGTAACAACGTGCCACAACAGTCTTTTCGATATTACTCGTTGTACATTTGTATCTTTTACATATCAGAATTTGTAAACTTTGTAAACTGAAAGTATTGTTTTGTTACGTATGTAGGATCCAATGTCGTGTGATAATATTACATATCGTGGTTTTAAAATTATAATTAACTTTTTGTCCAGGATGACATTAAGCATATTGAAAAAAGCTTTTAATTTATCCCAATGTCTCTAATAATATTCTTGAATGAGTATCGATAAATATTGTTGTTTCGATAGTTCGCGGAGAGACGCCACGAACTGATCGATCCCCTATTTCTTCTACGATAATAGAGGTGGTTTAATTGATGGTAGACTGGATTCACACGTATAAATGTGGTTTATTCAAACAACTCAACTACAGTCTTGACAAGGCAGAATAAGCGAGGTAAGAGTACAAGACGACTCTTCGAACAACGGTGTTAGACTGCTTTTCCACGAAGATGATACTAAGGAGGAAACCTAGCGATGGGCGTGTCCAAGGAAACGAAAAAAGCCGATTTGTTAAGGGCAAGTTTTCGTTGGTAGTAAGGGAATAGGTTTTATTGGTGAAAATAAAAAACCATTTGCGGTGTCAACACGTGTTAGACAGACGGCAAATGAAGTTGGAATTGGAAAGTGATTGTTTTTGGTCTGAAGGACCTTAGGGGTGTATAGGCCAAGATTTATGATAGATCCTTGAGGCTATTGAGAGACCGTGCATCTGGTTGCTATTTCTCCCGCGGTGAGTGACCTGGTCCAGGTAGAAAGTCGACAGACGTAACAATTGTAATTTGTTGAAAATATCAATGCGAACTTGGTAATATACAAAAGGTATGTAATACGCATAAACAGGTATTATGGAAAATATGCAAAATGCAAAACATGTCTTTGGAACCTGTAATGATAAAACAAATTTCTATTTAGATATCTTTATATACATATATATGTGTATCATAATGCATTCGCATATGTATCGTATTCCTGAAACTACATCGCATACAAATTTGCATATGATCAGTCATTTACATACATTTAGGAAAAATATTGATAATCAGCAATTAAATATATAAATAAATTAAAATTAATAATACATCATACAGTAATCAATGTTGTCCTCTATTACTATTTAATGTTGTTAAAGACGCAATATCGACAACTTAATCACAATAAGTTTAAACATTACTTTCCAAGCATAATAAAATTAGCAGTAAAATATCTAATCTTTGAATATTGATATGTGAGATTATAAATTTATATCTAATATCTAAAAATAAAATTAAATTACACTTAAGCTGGTACTTATATTCAATTGTTTCGATAATTTCCAACGATATCTATAATATTATAATTATTAAATAATATCTGAAAAATAGCATTCAATCCTTAAATCTTAATATCTCTTATATTGATATAATTGCATACAGAGTGTTCGGTAATAAATGGTAGAGAATTATAGTGATTTAAGTTTTTACAAGCCAGAATAAACCGAATATACGAATACCTACATACAGTTGTCCACAAAAGTATATTTGTAGAAATCTTCTATGAATACATTACGTGTGTTATTCAAGACATTTTGAAATTTGATTAAAACTTATGAAGTTTAAAACAAATCTAAAAATGTACAGAGTGTTCGAAAATGATCTGCCACCTCTAGATCGGCGAAGCTCTATAAAAAAAGAAGCTAGAAATTGACTTTGATCTTGAAGTTCAAGATCAAATTTTGTTATTATATCGCATTGTACTTATCATGAAGATGAAAAGTTTCAAAAGATATATACGTCGCACCTCAACCGGTCTCCTGGAAAAATATGTCGAAGTTTCATTAATTTTCGAGTTTATCTTATTTGCAATCTACTTATATTTTAGTGTTAGGTGCAGGAAAAGTAACGTTTAATATCGTACATAAGTACTGTTCTTGATTTTAAAAGGTTTTGACAAAATTCTAGAACTATTAGTAATGTTCTACATAAAAATATCATATATCGTATAACACAGATATTTAGACAAGTATATAAAATTTTTGTCAATATAAATAGAAGATCGGAGAAATAAAAATTAAGAGTATATCTCCAGTCCACAAAGATACAGTTTGCCTATAGGAAGTTATTATATCCATATGTATAATTATGTACTGGTGCTTGTAATTTAAAATTCTTAGTCGCAATATTCGATATCAGCAATCTCAGAATCTTGGTATTTGATACTCACGTCACGATATTCAACGTTAACAACTTTCAAGTACTGGTATTTGATATTAACAATCTTTCTGTATATGAGAAATATTCAAAATGTATTGGATATAGGTAAATTGATTTTTAATTCTAACGCTCCTCCAAGCAGAATATCTCGATTATCGTAGTCTAATATTTATTTCGATTTGTTAGAAATAACTTCAACTTAATTTACACTTGTAAAAAAGAGAAATAAACGTGATAAATTCATGTTTACCGACTTTTCTCATTTTAATTCCATTCGATGTCTAGAAATAGGGAACACTTACGAAAATCTTTTATGAATATATCATGTGTGTTACTAAACATTTTAAAATTTCATTAACGCTGTGATGAGTGTCGATTATAATATTGGTAAAATTTGAAACAGATCTGAAAATGTACATATGTAGAAACTACCTACAAAATATTTAGTACATGTATATATGTATATATGCAGTTGATAAAGGTTGAATAACCGCGAAAACTTAGGCTGTCACGGTTTAAACGAATTGAACACCAAAGTAAATAGATTTTTCGCAAAGCTAGCAGAAACTATGGAATTCGACTAAAAGCGTAGAAGTAAATTAAAACAACACGTGGTTTCTACTCCGTGTGCATTTCCTTCAATTAAAAGTCGACTTTGTACTTTTACCACTAATTAGATCAATTGCTGCATTAGTTAACAGGCAAAGCTATGTAAAATAATGTGGATTAATTAAATAAAGGAATAGAATTTTACCTTACAAACAAATGCTGTTGCATTATAGTTATCGGATTACTCTATCGAAGCGTGACTTGAATTGGCCAAAAGATAATAATCACGAAAAAGCATATTTAAAGTGAAAATATACCGTTATTCATACATACAGTCGGTCTCGAAGAAAATTCTAATACTAGCATAGTCTATATTAACTTCTATATTCTATGTCTGAAATAAATACAGATAAAAGAACAAAGATGTTTTGCAATACATTGAAGTATAGTATATAGATGTCAGAGATTAAAAAGCTTTTGACGTAAAAGAAACCATTGTTTAAATATTAAAAGAAATGTTGAACAAAAGTGAATTTTCATGTTTCGGAAATATTCGGACACTATAAATTGACGTTAAAAAATCTAAAGTGGCAACTTTCTATAGAAGTTTTAATATTTTCTCTCGTATCCTTTTGTTCAATAACATGTTTTAAGCAATTTAATATGTAGAAGATCATTTTCTGTTAACAATTGGTGTTGCATTTTATTCCTGTATTAGAGAAATTTATCATTTTTCTTTAATGTTAATTGTTGTTTTTTTTTACTAATTCTACGATCCAGTTTACGCGAGACTACTTTCCATCTCCGTGTTGTAGCTGGAACTACAGCTTTTGACAGTCTGATTGAAATTACTTTCTTGTTTATAGATACATCTCAAATATATTTTTGTTTAAAACCTTATGTAATTATAATAATGTAATTATGCCGAAATGTTTACCACTATTTTTTTTATATATTCATATTCATATTTAATATTTCTTACATATATATCTTTTTCTCATTATTAAAATACATATAAATGGATATTGTAATAGTAAAATGAAGTCGATGCTTATTCTTACAATCATGTGTATTATAAAGAAAATTACAAATTGTAACACGTTTTGAAAATTTTATACCAGATTTATTATTATTATGTATTTTATATTTTATTAAATTTATATTTATTTATTATATGTATCGTATTAATGGTTATGTTTAAAATTAGCATGAGTGTGTATATAAAGAAGAATGAGAAATATCTCTGAAAAAAGTCATTAGTGTTAATTCCAAGTGAGTATATTGAATAACTTCAGTGTATCATCAAGATGTGTATCGATTCCTTTACATGCATGTGTATCAGTTCATATTACATACAGACATATACATGCACGCACACGCTGATATAATTATAGATAATTCTTAATCTTTAAAGAAAGTTTATAATTAAAATTGAAAAAATGATTAAGAATTTATTAAAACAAATATACCGCATAAATTACAAATGTTATTTATCTAATAGGTGATTCAGGAAAGTAATATTATCATGTGTTACAATGTCTATATTCTTCATATTAATTTGAGCACGATCAACTCATTTATTATGATGAAGTTCATGAACATACGTTTAATCCGATATACTAGTACTTTGTTGTAATTAATCTTGATTATTAGGCATGGAATAAAGAAAGTGTGACGAACTACAGAAACTTAATAACGTCGTATCTTATTAACATGAGAAGTCTGAAATTAAGAAATGTAGACACTTTATCATTGTTGCCAATAATTACGTATAGTTTACTGATATTTAAAAAAAAAATCCATTAATCCTAGAATATAAATCTTTGTAATTCTTTTGACGTGAAGCTTCATTCATCGCAAATAATGTATTTAATAATTCAATTATTAATCAAATAATATAACAATGATGATAATAATAATAATGATAATAACAGTCACCTGTCGGCTTTCGCCTATTGCGTACCTATCTCGGTGGATTTTTCTTATTTGGTACTCCTATACTTAATCAAATAATGTACTCTACTATTAAAAGAAATTCGAAAATAAAATACACAATATCGTATCATAAAGATAAACATCTGGAGAACATCTTAAATTTTACAAACATTTGTATTTTACGTATAAGAGATATTGATTTATCATTTTCAATTTATATTTTAATCCTTCCAAAGACAGTATTATAAATTTAAAGCCGGAAAATTGAATATCACATATTTAAAATCAATTGCATATCTAAAAATATAGTACTATAAATGTCACATTTTAAATATCATTATACCTAACGCAATTATTTTCTGTAAAATGTTAAAGGAATATATTATTCTGTATAACATTCTGGTATCAGAATCCACTTACACAGTTCAATTAATATTATTAATAAAATTTCACAAGTCACTAGTTATAAATTAGAATTATTTATATCAATTATAATATATATTTTAATTATAATACAAATTATATTAATGATACAAATTTTTACAAGAAAATTTCACAAATAACAAATTGTCAAATTATCTTACTTGACGTAAGATTGTAAAATTATAGAAAAGTAGCCTGTAGCTTACAACTTACATCTATCAAAAGAGATAATTATTTTCTAAATCGTTCATTCTAGATTCTTCGTTATTTTATCGCACTGTCAATCACCCGTCAAGCAACCGTATCACCATCTCCTACTAAAGGGTTTAAATACTTAATACTATATATATATATATATATATATATATGTAAGTCCATGTAAAAATATGAAACAAGTGACAACATTCCAAAATGACATCATAATGTTTCTCTCACAAATTTATCGCACTATATCGATGGCAGTTTGAAATTGATATTCCAATATCTATTGAGGAAAACTCTAGGCTAGGCTTTCATCTATCTATGCATACTTGTAATACTTAGGTGGCTCATGTGCATCGCGTATTGGGAACGGTGTTTAGCGATCGCGTGGGTGTATGCTCACACATAATTGTACAGTTGTCAAAGGTTCACTCAAATAACACAAGTTACCTTTCCAGATACTTTTTCGAGTGAATCATAGGAGAGGAAACGTTATATTGATTCCACTGACTATACTATACTTACTTAACGTGTTTTCACTGCTGTGTACACATGAAAAAGAGGGCAACTCGGTGTGAAACTTTAAACGAGACGATCGTCTTCGTATTCTTTTTTCATATCTTCTTTGCGTTGCATTTTATACATTTAACACATTCGCTGATACTGATACAAATATTGGATTGTTTCTATTATTTGGACAGCACGCAACAAAGTGTACAGAATTAAATGTCATGATTTCATATGTATCGATTATTTAAAATAGAAATATACTCACTATCATTAACGCAAGAAAATGTTTAGTCGATGTCAAGAAATTGATAGAATCAGAAGCCTAAAATGTAATATTAAAATATATTATTATGTAAAATTAGAATATAATGCACCGATAAAAAAAACAAACTACTGTACTTCTTAAGAATAGAAGAAAATAAAGCTTTGATCGATGAGGCTTCTAAAGTACTAGATTGTGAAATAAATTGTCACATACCATGATCACTCAATGACTATAATCTTATATGTATCTTATATATATCCAATATACTTTTGATTATAATTCATATGCGTTTTATTTTTTTAGTCATTCTACAAATAACAAATGATATCTACTTACATTTCCCAATAACTTATAGGCTTACTTCATTTTTAAAAATAATTTCAGTGTCCCGAGAATTAATTAAGTAATAATAAATTTAATTATACAGTAGAAATTCCTGTTTAAAACATTATCGAACTATTTAACGGTATCATAAGTCATAAAAGATATATATTTCAACTCAACTGTCTTATATATGTAATAGTTTTTTTATATATGTGTATGTAAATATAACTATTGTTCTGCGAACATTATTGGAAATATGTTCTACGAAATACTAAAAATATACAAAGATATGCTAAACTATTCTGCAAAGTCTAATCTTCCTTGTGACATAAAAATAACTAAAAACAATCTACAATTATCATACAGCTTACTGATTGATTCTACTGATGAATTCCAATATATTTAGATTAGCCATTTATTTTTTATCAACTTAATATATATATATTGAACTACTGAACAACTATATATATTGAAAATGTACACTTCACTTTTAGAACTAATATAAAGGAATCGTAAAGAAGCTGCAAATTAAATATTAATAAAATCCATTTATCGTCGTATCATGTTCTCGCTTAATTTTATTTTTCAAAAGGAAATAAGTAGGTATAAGGATAATAATTTCGAAAATTATATAACATATGTTTAATAATGTGGTATACAATAAATGGAAATTTTAATATACTAAAATCTGAAGTGTAAAATGTACGAGTTACAAAAGACTTTTTCTCACCTAGCAGCATTCACCTTGACACACATTTCTTGTAGTCGCTCATAGACATTGCACCTGAAATGCGAATATGATACTAAAAATTTCTATGATCCTATAAATGAGTCTGTTGATCATAAACTTTTATTTTATGACATATCTAGTTTCAATTCGACTAAGTATAAGTTTCATTCTATATCTCATTCAAGTAAAATTTTATATTAATCATTAACACTTACATATACTCTAAATATAAATCTAAATATTTATGAACATAACTAAAAAATGGAACCTGCGTAGAGATTTACTTTATTCACTAAATATTATAACAAAAACATTTCTTTAGATATTTTATGTACTTTCGCATACCTACCTACTATATTACCTATATTGTATTCTGTTTATTGTTGTATCTACAAATTTCTGGAAAATGTATAGATATCCGCAATATATTAATAATTAAATTAATACAATTATTCTACATCACAGAATATTAATTAATATATCACTATCATTAGATGTATAAATATAATATAGAAAATGAAATTTTGGTAGCAAATTGTTTTATCTATCAAACCATTCATTCTGTCCACTTTTGTATTTTGAATTTTCCCATACTTATCTAATTATCATGGACCTCGTCGTACTTGCCGTAGAAATTGTACTCCAAACCCTTGTATAATAATAAAATTCAACAATCTGAGCAATCGTGTTTTTCGTAGGAAATTTTCAAACATAATTTAAATATTGTCCCTTATCGTAATTCCATGGAGGCGGAACCTTGAACGTGAAAGCCCCTACACATTCAGGACGGAAAACAGGAAGCAAAAATCAGTTTTATCGTAGTGCTCGTTCCCCTCGCTACATTATCAGAAACGACCATGGGCATAAACGAACTCGTTAGTATCGAGAATGTTTCGCTTCTGTTTGCATTTCGTTCCGCCATTTCGCGTAAATTGTCCAAGGGTTGATCGCGAAATTGCGCGAGAAATTGCACAAAATTACTTGCACATAACTATTGCAATGAATGAAAACGAATACGAGTGGCATTTAACGAACTTCGACACCGAAAACGATCCTAATCCACATCTCTAATTGTTCACCGACTAACGATATTCTGTTTCATTACAATTTTCGGGAAGAACGATCGAAACGTACGAGGCAGGTTTTCATGAAACACTGCCTCGTGGCAAAGAATCTTCTCCGTTGGAAGTTATCGAAGTGAAACGAGCGAACTTCCGGCAGATTCTCCAAGCAAAAGAAAGTATTACAAGCAACGGGTTGCTCGTGGAGAAGTTTCCAACGTGTTTGAAGGGCGCAGAACGAGAAAATCGCGAGTGAAAATGACAAAGGCTACTGGTTATACCACTTTCAACATGCCAAATCGATCCTGGACCGTGAGGGATCTAGCGCGACGTATCACTTCCAATTTATTCTTTGACTGTTGTGGTGCATCTTGTTATCCTAAATGTAGAAATCACATCGAGGAAGAATTATCAAATGAGAAGATTTTACAAAATGAAGATTTGGAAAGAAAGAAGGATGAGATGGAGATGAAACGAATGGCATCGGATGATTCATTGACAAAGAATGAAATTCCAGCAAACGTCGATGGTAATCGTTTATTAATACAGGAAAGTAATTATAGACCGAGAGCATTGGAGAAAAGTGCGTTAACAATTAATTCTATAAGTTCCGAAGATAGAACTTATGCGCCGAGCAGTCCTTCGTTTGGCATAAAACGCAGTTTAACGATACTTTCTAAAACTAATAAAAAGAACGATTCTGACGAGAGGAAGGAGCTTGAAAGCGACAGTGAATCTTCCTTCCCAGAAATATTTTCAAAACATACGATTAGAAAATCGGACGAACGGAGAAATTTATCTTCGTATTCTGAGTTGTTTCCCAAGTGTCGAATACGAAAAGCAGGCCAACAGAAAAGCTGCGATAACAATTCTGAGGATGGAATAAGTCAGTTTCAGTTTCATCGTGTTATAATTTTCTAATGATTTGCTTAGTTTTTTATTACATTCATTTCTTGTTCTTGGCTTAAAGGTGTACATTTTAAATATGTAAAATATTGCAATCATTAAACTTTGTACTTTTAACAGAGATACATAATTTCCTATTTTTATTAGAGTAGTTCAAATCTCTGCGAAGAAATTATTTTGTAGTTGTTGTAGATTCTTTCGTATAAGATAAGATACAAATAACAAATATATTATTTTCTAAAATTGTTAGATTACGGTAAAAGACGGTAGCGAAAAAAATTATTGTGATTTTTACAGAAACACTTATATTTTGTGAATTGTATGTTTTTCTTGTAGATTGCATTCTTCTATCGAATGGAAACATAAATATTGTTCAAATACACGCGAAATTTGAAACAAAAATGAAAAACCCTTTAGAAAGACAAAAACCGATCGGTTTATTAATCAATGACGTGTCTAATTATATTATTCGTATATTTTATGTTACAGATGATGGAAGTAGCTTGTCAGAAGCATGTAGTACTCCAATCATCGGCGCAGGATCACGAGCAGGCTCTAGTCACACAGTGATCGATGTAGATGACATGGATTCCGGACTACATTCTGGACACCTTGCAACCCGTGCATCTTTGTCCAGCCTTGGAGTAAGTACCAAATTTAAAGCAGCTTTAAATCTAATGTGTTATTGAAATACTAAAAGTTGAATTAGAGACGAGCATATCTTATATTTGGTTACAAATACGATGAAAATATTTTAAAATAAAATTTTGTTTTATTTAAACTGATTTTATTTTTGTTTAAAAAATTTCCTGGAATATCTGAAACATGAAATTTTTCTGATTCTGCATATTTATAACTAAAGCGTCATTCTACGTGTTTATATCACATTATGTGTGATTCTATTATGACGTAAAAATGTTTTGCACTGATAAATTTGTCCAAATAGTTTGATAAAACTCTTTATTTCCTTTAATTGTACATTATCTAAAATATCTATAAAAGACGCGTGTTTAATGTTATTTTAGACACTAAAGAAAAGAAAAGATCTACAACTAAATATAATTGGTTTGAAAGATTTAAAATTTGTCTTTAATATTATAAAACAGTATGTGGATAATAAAGAAACACGTATAGAAGAAATGCCTTCTTAATATAGATGCATATAAGTATAAATAAAGATTATCATCTACCAAGAAACCATACTGTAACGATTCCCAAATTGCAGTTTCTTAAAGACGAAAACTTCTCTGAAAGAGGCTGTTAAAGGAAAAAGAGTTGTTAGAAAAAAGAAAACTTCCAATTCACTATTATATCCGCAATTCCTTTTGGGATATTTATTGATTACAAATTATCTTGCGTTGTTGGAATATGAATATACATAAATACTTAATATATATTTTTCAGGCGCGTTCAGATTCTATGGCGTCGGTTTATAGCGGTGCTGGTGAAGGACGGTGCTGTCGCTCGGTTGTCGTCACAGGAGAAGTCGAATTCGCTTTGCAATACGATTATAAGCACCTAACATTCGAGGTGCACGTAACAAAATGCAAAAATCTAGCTCCTGTTGACGTAAAACGCAAACGATCCGATCCGTAAGTAACGCATGACTCATGAAAGAAAAATCATTTGTCAGATTAATGCTACCGATTACATGTCTCGCCCAATATAATTAATCACTATATAATATATATAATAAAAAAAACTAATTATCTTCCTACTTATGAATAGTTATTGCCAATTTGTAGGAGTTTTCAACACGTTAGTACATTTCTTTTCTTACAGACGTAATATATCAGACAACGAAAACTACTCTACTATATACTATATGCACAACAGATTGAAATTTTTACAAATTTATCATAAAAATTAGAAATTTCTTTAATCGTATTCCTTGGTAATAAAATATAAGAAAAATATCAAAATATCGTAAGAAGTTGGAATGTTTAGAAAAAACTGTATAATAGGATCGATATTTCGAATTTATTTATAATTCTTAGCGTCCCTTTTACAAATATTCCTGACTACTTTAGTGTCGGTGAGAAGACAATAATTACAAAAGCATATTTTTCAAAAGTCAAGAGAAAACAAGATTCATAATTAAATTATAATAACTTGAAATATGTAGTGTTATTATACAGAGTGTTAAAAATATTTGGGTGATACTTATAAAGAGTAATTTAATTTTGCATTAAAAATATCTATACACATGTCATCCATTTCATACCATTATACACATTTCACTGCCTTGATGTCTAAATGCCACCTATAAATATCAGCTACATATTTTTTAACATTTTTATTATTTCAAAGAACCATAAATTCATAACGTATTGTATACTATGATATGTAGAGTATAATTACAATAATGTACGTTATAAAAACAAAAGCAGTTTCTTCTACACTAAAGAAATTAAAAAATTTCAATCAAACACAAATTATAAAACATGACCTATGATTTGTTATAGTGGTTAATGCGTCTCTAGACAATCAATTTAAAAGAAAAGCAATGTAAATATTCTAGAAACATATTTCCAAAATTTTATTGAATTTCAATTTCTATTGCTATAAAAATTATCTTTCGACGAACATAATAATTTAAATACAAGTGATCCTAATATACACTTTATGTCTATCGAAAACCAACAATTTCCTATAAAATTACATTCTTTGATATAACCTACTTCAACAGATACGTGAAAGTATACTTATTGCCGGACAAGTCGAAGAGCGGCAAACGGAAAACTAAGGTGAAGAAACACACGTTGAATCCTGAGTTTAACGAAACATTGAAGGTAAGCTTTTTCATTTGAGACCAGTCATGAGCACAAATGTTTTGCCTGTTGCTCCGTTGTTCCTGCATGAAAGTTAGAGCTTGGATGGTTCGTCACCACGACATTTCAGTTCCATATGAGTCTGAGCGGCCTAGAAACCAGAACCCTGTGGCTGACAGTTTGGCATTCAGACATGTTTGGACGCAACGATTTCCTTGGCGAGGTTCGAATGCCCCTGGAGAACAAAATCTTCGACGATCCCACACCGAAATGGTACCCGCTTCAGGAACGAGTAAGTTTACGACAGCTTGTCTAGCACAAGTACGTTACCAAGCATAAATGTACGAAATGTTTTATTATTGCTGGAAGAGATACAAGGCGACTAACGAGAAATCTATTATTATTAAATATCGATATATTTAGACTTCAGGGATAGGGGAGATGAAAAGAAAAACAAATAATAGCTGACTGTTATTTTAAGATATTAGTTTCTTGTATGTATAATAATAAACCGTGAAATGCATTTAGTGGAAGTGAAATGATCTAATATCTATTAAATTAAAAACATTAACTATTCATGTTTCTCCTCTATATCTCATAGTAAATAGAAAAATCAATTTTAATAATAATTAATAAATATTTACTAATTGTATATTTCTTGAAAAAATTTTTTATTTCTAGTAAGTAACTAAATAAAGATAATTTTTCCCAATTTCCTAAAATTTGTTGATAATCTTAGCCTACTTTAATTTCGTTTTCGTAGTTCTATCTTAAACTACTATTGCACCTTTTATTCCACTAATAGAAACAAAACTCATCTTCGATTTAAGATTTATTAATTAGTAGAAGTTTTTGATTCGCACTGTATCTCTTTTTCAGTAATTTTACACAATGCGCACAATTTTACACAATACAGATCATTCTAGATATAAAAGCGCGGAGAGAATGGGCCGGGGAAAGTAAGTCTTCGTACTGACTCAATTATTCACCAGTATATAATTAGAGCCTCTTTTTATTTGTTTTTATTTGCGTTAATATAGCTAATTGACACACTTCGCGGTAAGAATGCAATATTGCACGAGTTATTATACTACCTGGCAAATTATTCGTACTCGACTATTTGTTTACATGCAAAAAATTCAAATTTGAACAATAGCACGAAGGAAGAAACCATTTCTATGGAAATACGTGATATTCTTGCAAACTAACTTCTAACTACACCACAGTTTTATGATGTATTTGCATGTGCAAGAACTAGAATCTTTGCTAGAGACCTCCAATTTTTATCATTTTTTCCGTATTACAGCATATAATTTTTTTATCAACTATTTAGTATTAACCTTTGCATATTTACTTTAATTAGTCATTCACTTCTTTTTAATTATTTGTGTCTTAAAATAAGAAGAAGTATCCTCAAAATTTGAGAATACTTGGAATATTACTATTATTAAAATCTACTTAAAACATATTGCTTGCTTTATTTTATTATCGTCTTAATCTTTAATTACTCCATAATCATTACTTATCGTACGAGAGACAATAAAAGATACAGAACATTATTCCTATGTTTATGTTTCCCTTGTATTTCATACGATAAGTTTTACACAATTAAAACTAAAATATCTTTCGTACTAATCGTTCTTAGACACAAGAGTCTTAATACATTTTTATTGAGAGTAAACAGACACATCGATCGAAATATATCAGAATATCTAATCCCGTATAAAAATATGTCGACAAACTTGAGAGTTTAGAAACGAAAATCTCGAATCAGACGTCGTTCCAGGTCAACTAATTTTGTCTTGGTACATTTTCTTCTATCGATAAAATAAGCGAAACATCCCCTATAAAGCAATACATATAGAAGTATTACATAAAAGAATTGCGTTGTTCTTCCTGTCAAAATTTCTTGATACGATTCGAATGATTTTAAATAATAAAAATACGTTTCTCAATAATTATTTATTCAATACTCATCGTAATCATAAATTTTAGACAGAACCATTCGACGACCCTGTTGCATACAAAGGTGAGGTAATCGTCGGTCTAAAGTTCGTACCACCAGATCCTACACAACTAGAACGAGATCGAGAAATAGGAACAGATCGTAGTGCTTCTAAATCGAAGAAGAATTGGAGTCGCGGTGCATTACACGTGCTTGTAAAGGAAGCAAGAAATTTGCAAACCAGAGCAAAGAATTCAGGAACATGTGATCCGTTTTGTAAAAGGTATACCATAATTATTAGTGAAATATCAAAAATTTTGAAAAAGGATAGTAAAGAACCAAAAAGAACTTCAACTATATATTTCTATAAACTAGAAGGTATATAGGTATATAGTACCTTGATTTTTATAACTTAATAAATATATTTATTCCTATATTAAATTTTCTTTCTAAGGTTTATACATATAAAATTTGTATTTCTATATTATAAACATCATTACCAGTAAGTAAATATTTCCAATATTTCGAAACGTATACAAAAAAATAGCTTCAAACCTCTAATGATAATGAATATATATATATCATTCAAAAATGTATTAAAAGAAACGAAACAAATTAATATTACTTAATAAAATAAATGACAATTATGAATTACAGTTCACAATTAATTTTGTTTATATAAATCAATAATTCCTCTAAGTTTTGATAGTCATCACCTAGCAGTAAAAATTGATATAAATTAATCAAAATTAATAAATAATAATATTATGTTGACAAAAAATCAGTAAATTCGTCTATCTTTACAAAAAATCGTGTAACGTATTTAAGGCAGAAAAAGCTATATGTTTATTACTATTATAAATACTTTCAGTTATTTATTACCTGACAAGGGACGTTCAGGAAAACAAAAGACTGGAGTAGTTCGCAGATCTGGTGGTTCACCAGTATGGGGTCATACTTTCATTTATAAAGATGTTAGTTTACAAGAACTAGCAGAACGTGGACTGGAATTGACAGTCTGGGACCATGATCGTATTGCTAGCAACGAATTTCTAGGCGGAGTTCGATTCAACCTTGGCACAGGTACATATCACCACAGCTCAAAGTACTCTTATATTTTACGTTTTATTATAATTTTAGTATTTAAGAAACTTATTATATAATGTATTAGAAATTATTTGGAGACTATCTGGAAAATTCATGTTTTTTGATCCGCATAACATAATAATTAGTTATTCACCCCTTTTTAGAGAATATAATGAAATAATACACATTTCATTTATAAATCTTCATGATAATCTATATTAAAAATTATATTCATAACATGCGACTTTGATTGATAAGATTTTTTCATGTAACAATTTTTAAGTAATTTATGATGTTAGACGAATCACCCTATTATGTATGTATCATTCTATAGCGTAATGAAAACGATCATAAATTATTATGATTCATATATTATGACTCATATGTACATTATGCCATAATATGAAAAGCATATTAATCTTCCGTCTCTTTTTTCTATTTAAAATGTAATTTTCAACACTATGATTTTTTTTTATAAACGAAACACACACTTTGCATCCTGAACACATTTCAATTTTTAACATGTTTTAAAATCTATGTACATGTATACTAAAGTTAGTTAGTTCGCTATTTAGTTAATACATAATAATCATTAATATAAGACAAATATAATATTTCATGTTCAAATGTAATATTCCAAAATTGATTATTATATACATATTATACATATTATACAATATACATATATTATTACTAATACTATATTTTAAGATATTATAAAAGCACACAGAATACCACAACATTTCTTTTATGATTTTTATACAGACTTCTTATACGAATTTTGTGAGGGACCATATAAAGAATTTGCAATATTAGGTTATCAAGACTTTACACTTTCAATATGTTCATGGTTAATTAAAGTGTACTATTAAATAAATCGTAGTTAAGTAAAAAGTATTTATTAAATAAATCGATTCCACCTACTTGTGAGAACCAACGATATTTAAAATATATCTTATTCTTTATTAATGCGAATATAACACTGCATGATTATACATATAAACTTTTCAATTTGAATAGTCATAATTTGATATATTAAAGAAATTAATTAATCTTTCCAGGAAAACACTACGGAAAACCAGTTGACTGGATGGATGCGACCGGTCGAGAGCTGTCGCTTTGGCAGAGCATGCTTGAAAGGCCTAACTTCTGGGTTGAGGGAGCCGTGACCTTGAGGCCAAACTTGCATAATCACGGGAAAAACAGCAGCTCCTAAGCATGTCGTGCCCTCTTAGTGATTTCCTTTGTACTTAAGTGACATGTTCGTTTGCGGACCTTATGGGTCTCCATCTCAAGGAAGCTCGAAACGCTTCGGCCTAGTTGAACTTAAATATATACGTATCATGTATATACGTGGTAGTGCAAGCACACTACACATGGATTAGTTTCAAAACAACATTCGAAAAAAAAAAAAAAAGAAAAAATAATCAGTGCCTTTAAGGCCAATGCGGACGCATTGCATTCTTTTTACAGGGCACAGTCTATAATTTAGACTCTAAATTCTGCGGGACACAATACCACATGTGGCCGTTAAGAGGTACTAGCTCTGGACATATGCAAACAAGTTCCAAGTAATCTAATCTTGGTTCTAAAATTAGTACTTACCATTACTCCAGTCTAATTTGTAAATGTTCGTAGCTGCTCAATAATTAGAATTTCACTCCGCAGTTTTCGTTTGCTTTTGATATGTTACTTTGTAGGTATTGTTTCGAACTATGTTTTCTTTTGTTTAGATTGCTGTAGATATGAAAGATCATACTTTATACGATTTTCTTCGAGTAATTTTTCTTTGTACCACTGTATCCTTCTTGTATGTTTTCGTTACTTTCATTTCCTTTTTCGTTTAGTCGCTTTCATTACCTTTTTTCGTTATCACCTGTCACTTTTTAATCTCCTATTTTGTTTTTGTAATATTCATTCTTACAGAGTAAAACAAATTCTAGCCAGATGGTCAACATCGATATATCGGCGTGCAAAATTCGTGCAATATTGTGAAAAGACGTGTCTCGTTCTTCTCTTCGAATAAGAACTTTTTTTATGGTAACGGAATAAAATTCTTTAATCGCGGGCATCCGTCCAATCGCGAGGCGTGATGACTATTGAGTATTTATTATACATGAATATCCTTCGTGGCCAAGCATATTATCGAAAGTAGGAAATAAAACTTGAGTAAGTAAGACCCCGTTCCAAACGTGCACATTCTTGGAAAATGGCTCGTCGATCGCAGCAATAGAATGAAATTTTAATAATTCTATCTTTCAGCGAACGAAAAAAAAAAAACACAAACGATATATATATTTTATAAAATATATTTTACTTGACATTAATTGAAGAATAAAAAGTTTTAGCGTTTGGAACGTGGCTTGCATTGTAGACACTTTCCTTTCTTGGAGAGAAAGATGCTTCCAGTGTTGTACAATACTTGAACCGATTTCTCACGCTGAGCATTGCCAGACCGATGGAACGGTGTATTTAAGGAATTAAATATGACCGGTTCCCATTCTATAGAAATATATGTTATCATATAAATGTTATATTTATACAGTCACGTACGATTATATAATATACGATAGGCCATGGGGCTTTTGATCAGTTGTTCGGCAACAGATGAAAATCTTAAATAGAATAAAAAAATCAGTGTTTCAAAAAAAAAAAAAGAAGCGTATGCCAATAGAGAACGCTTATGATAATACGAAACATATAAGAAACACTGGCCCGCGTATACTTCCTTTTAATACTAATTACATCCGGAACAAACTGAAAGGCTGACGTAATCGTACTTAATTAATTATTACAATGCCGAGTTTCCGGTTTATTGCATATAGGCAAGTATAGAGCGTAACATGGATCGTTTAAGTACCTATCCGTAAGGTTCTTCCTAAATACAGGGTTAACAATCGAGACTATTTTAAACTGCCTTCGACGTAAGTTCTCTCCTAAACACGTGTCAAGGAACCGAGTATGAAAATTCGTCAATATGCCTATAAAAACGAGGGTGTCAGCTGGATGAGCTGTATTTGTTCGCTGTTTGTCAGTAAAAAATCCCGATTTGTTGCGCATAGAAAGTATTGTTGCAAGACTATGTTGTGTACGTTTAAGGACCAATAATATTAAATTATGATAATAAAGTCAATGAGCAGGAAGAAAGAACCGAAGTGTTGGAATTCATGACACGTGCACGTTTTCTGTTTCCGTTCGAGACTGTGTCACGTAACACTCGGATCGAATCGTTCGATCAATTGGAAAGAAACAGAGATACTAATTTGGACATTTATTTATACCAGTGTACATGATAATAAAATTTTGTATGTTTACTCATGGTGAATTTATATTTTATTCGATGTGTGTATATATATTAATATATATATTTATTTATTTATATATATAAAAAATTAACATCTAGCAGATAAATGCGTACAAACGCGACTTCAGGCACGTAGATGAGATTTTTTGGTAATAAAGAAGAAAAAATATCGAGAAGGTAAAAAAATTATGCATCATTTCATTCAATACGTTTCTACGAGCCTGATCGCTGTTTTTATTATTGATTAGAAAAAAATGATCATAACTTACATTCAAAAGTTAGTTTAACTTACTAAATGGGAATTCAAAGATCGTTATTTGAAATAAACCGATTTCCTTCCGAATTTTTTCCTGAGTAACGGTATTTACACTTTCCAAATGCTCCTGAAACAAAAATATTCTTATTGAAACAAGTTTGCAGAAATATTTTAATTTACTCTTAGATAACGTAAATTTAGTAAATACAGGATAGACTGAAACTGCATAATGATACTGCATCTAACATTTCGTAAAAGAAGTATTTAAAAGATAATGTTTTATCGAAGAATTAAAAATGAAATTGAACTAAAAATTAATATTGAAGTATAAGTGATAGATAAAGTAAATATTTTACTTATAAAATACTCTAAATATAATTTTGTTTATACAATTTTACGCACATACATTATATACATTTCAGGCCTAATACATTGATTTCCTAATCAGCATTTTCGTAACACATTGTTTTACTAATAATAGAAGTACGTTCGAACACTTACTTACTTAAGATTTAACAGGATAAATACATTTATCTCTAGTGTTAAGATTAAATCAGTTCTACACATTGTTAGTTATTATATAATAAATATTTTACTCCATTTCTTTCTTGAGTGAATCATTTCTTAATGAAATATCATTACATATTGAACTTCATTGGAATAATTCTCTTATAGAAGAAAATGCTTAAAAAATAATAAAATACACTATATTAAAATTGTACCTTTGTGATCAAGAGGATCGCGAATTGACCTTGGCAAAGGCGTATAATGAACATTGAAGAAGATATCGTCGAACTCTTCCATCGGATTCGGAAGGAATTTCGGTGACAATTCTGGGGCCAATTTCACAATCCTTGAGAATTTTCCTCGTCTTTCGGCATCATTTCGTTCATCTCGCGTTACAGGACGTGAATCAAGAAAGCGAAGAGTCGAAGGTAATACGTATATCGCGTATAGCCTGTAACGATTATAATCCTCGTCGTCGGTTGATGTTGGGTTAGTCAACTGATCGGGATATCCTGGATTGCCAAGCAGGCTTACATACACCACATTTGGACAACATTCCTGTATCCTTCTCAACGTGTGGTCTATGTCTGTTATCTAAAAAATTTTTCACAATAATCAAACTAAGTCGTGTGATGATAGGAATGGGAAGTTTCGGTACTTAAATAAATTGGATACAAAAGATAAGTACATATAATTAAAAGATTGTACAGAAAAGTAAAATATTTGACTAATATATGTCTTATAGATATCAGAATATAGATATTCAAATAAACAATATTATAGATAGTATTTATATTTTAATAATATCTTAGATGGAATGCAAGTTGCATGAACGAAATGCGGACAATATGCACAAATAAGTTTAGCAATATTTAATTTAACGTTTAATGACGATCGAAATAGATCGTACAATTAGTTTAGTAAAAGATTTTCAATATTTATGTAGAATTACATACTATCTAATTTAATATTTAATTTATATTTAAATGAGGTACCATATAGTATAAAATTAATTAAATCCTATAAACATATAAGTACATTTTAAATATTCAAATATGGTAATACATAATACATTTTATTAATATATATGTCATAATTTTATGAATTAAGACCAGTTTTTTTTTATAAAAACTAAACTTATTGTTATTATTTCAAGAATACTTATTTATTATTCGTTAAATTAAAATTCACAAAATTCAATTTATATGATTGTAAATAAACATTGAAGTTATTATGATATTTTATAAAGAACAATTAAGTAAATTTGCAAATAATATTCAAAATGTATAGTTAAGCATCTAAATGTTAAATATTTCAACATCAAAATTAAAAGTATAAATATTAAAAATTTTGTTATTTAGAACATAGCACGATATATTGCAATTTGTAATTTAAAATACGGAATTTTGTTTAATAAAATTTTGTATACATTATATATAATTATGTAATATATATAATATATATATTTTTGTATATTAGCTTTATATGTATATGTATAAAGTCATAGTTTCTTCAAATATACGACTGTATCGTGTAGTAGCACAGTGGCGAGATATATCACATAGTAAATACACAATACTGAAAATTCACAATTCGCATTATTTATAGCTATAACAGGATAGTATAGTTAACAAATTAATTTGTAGCTTTTTTATTTATTTCTATTTATCTATGCTATCCTAATGAAGAAACAGCGCAGCGTTTATTTGTGTGTGCTAAGTAGGCTCAGAAACTACTGCACCGGTTTTTATGAATCTTGTTCTGTTGCCTCCATACATTCCTTCTTGTAGCTTAACTCTTTCGGAGTGTTATAGACTACGTAATATTGCAATGTCTTACCAGTGAGCTGGCAAATTAAAACATGCATCTAATTTTCGTACAGAAATCGGCCGGCGTACGTTTCGTGTGGGTGATGTGGTTCACGATGTTTCGTCAAGTGACGGAAGTACTGTAATTTCATATACGCGATAGCATCAGCCGTTTTGCAACCATTTAATGAAGCACAGCGCATTCTGTGTGTGATACGCATCCACAGTACAAAATGACCTGCATTTTACGACCAGAAACCTTTCCATATTGGTTTTACTTTTAGTATAATAATTTTTTATTTTATACACATAAGTTTGCTTAAAGTGTATTAAGCCATGAGCATAAGTTGGAGACCAGGTAGTGATCACAATTTTATATTTCATGAAGTAATATTTTGTATATATATAGATATATACAATAATGAACAATCAATAAACAATATAATCAACTAAACAGATTTAAACTCGCTATTTTAAAATAATAATGGATAAACAAATATGTCCTACTGTAAATACAAAATAATTGCTAAATACGAATAGTAAATATTTTTAATTAATTGACAATTTATATAAAATAATACTGTTGCTGACGAAAATATGTTAATATGCGTCCTGATTACATCACCGCAACTTATTCGCAACAACAAGGTGAACGGCATAAGTGTCATCGAACTAAACATTCTCGATGATATAAGATACCAAAAGTGTATCATCGATACACGTCCAGAATTTTAATCGGGGTGAATCAGTTACAAGCTATTCCTTTAAGAGTTTCCTGATCGAAGTGGGTACAGTTAATTTAGTAATGAACACAAACATTTTATTTTACCTTCTGCGAATTACCATTTTAACAACAGTTAAAAAATCACGAACTAGTAATATATATTCGAAATATGCGTAATGTTGCCCATTGTTAGCCATCATAATAATTTTTATGACATACACGGCCGCATTAAAAGGTTAATTGGTATTTTAATATGCAAAATAAAAACTTGAATATACATATATATATATATATATAATTATACTATCACAAAAAAGATTTAATACAATGAAAATGCAAATGTGAAAAAATATATAGTTTATATTATTATAATATACTCGTATATATGTATGTATAATAAAAACATAGTTTTAATGATAGCTAAAATGTACCAATACTAAATTGTATGATATCTTCATAGAAATGCATTTTAATACATGTTTATATCAACTATTTTTCTTGCTTTAACACATTATATCTATCCACATTTTTAGTCAACTTTCCTTACGATATACTGTAATGACATGTCTTACGAAAAAAAGTCAGATACAATATAAATTAAAACCATTGTGAAAAAATTATAAATGTATTTACGACGTCACATGAGATTGTATTAATTAATAATCTTTTTATCATTTGTATACCTGTATCTATAAATTTTCACAATAATACAATTTTGATAAACAAATTTATTGCATAGAAATTATTGGATTTTTTAAATTTATCTATAAGATAACATTTGCGATTTCCAAAAAAAGGAAAATACAGATATAATTGTATAACTATTAAAATATGTATCTATTCTTGCATTCAATACTAAAGGTGTGCGAGAACCCGATAGTCGGGACGAGATCGGGTCGAATAGGGTTCCCGAACGTATCGGTATTCCCGAAAATATCCGGGTTTCCAGAAAGTGTCGGGGTTCCCGAAAATTTTGAAGACCCGTTTTGAGACTTGTTTTAATCAATATAAGCTTGATTTCAATTTTTCGATTTTTAGACCTTTTTAGAAATCATTATAAGATTTATTTATTTACTAATTTTTACTTATTTAATTCATCAATATAAAATTACAAAATTTGGAAGGTAAAATGGAAATAATGCACCAAATAAATAATATCTAAATATAATACTTCATTTTGAATTCGCAAGTAAAAAAGCCAGTTTGTTTACATTTTCAAACAATAGTGTGCAACAATATTGTTACATCGAGCAGAACAAGACTAAGAATCCCTCACTTTTGGGAATCTCGGACATACTCGAAAATCTCGACATTTTCGGCAAACCCGGCGATTTTTGGCAATTTGGATACTTTCGCAAAACGGACGAAATATTCTTAGGAATCTGGATACGTTCGGAAATTCGTTCCGAACCGGTACTCAATACATAAGTAAATACAATTTATTTAAATATTAGCACATATTCAAATGAATAATTAGTTGATTTGTTAAAGTACATAAATCATATTGCGTTTCATTAGAAAAATAAGCGTTTCTTTCAAGCGCTATATATTTTGAACTTTCCCTGTAATTTCTGTTCAAATATTTTCAATACATATCAATAAAACTGCAAAGTACAAAAATAAATTAGGCAAAATAAATTCTCAGGTTTCATTCAGAACTGTTATCTTTTTGTAAAAAAAAGAAAACATAATTCACATTGGAAATGAAAAGTAAGATAATATAAAAAAGAAGTTCATCCTGTAATGAAGTATCGAATTGACCACATATAATATTACTATAAATAGAAATTTAGTAACATTTGAATGTGCTGAAAGATAAATCTGTTGTCATACATGATAACGAACACGTCACAGCATTATGCTAAGATCTATTGAAATGTATTTGATGAATGTATCGAAATAAAATTTTAGTGAAATAAATAAGAAATTTATCCATAGATAAAATATTACGAATTATACATAAAACATTTTATACGTAATTTATTGAAAACGAAAATCCTCGAAAATGGAATAACATAATTAATATTATTAAGTAAATAATACAATATATTGTCAATACTTTAAAATTTGAAAAAAGTAGTTTTTACATTAACTACTCTCCAATGTCTTTCTATATTCAATATTTTAAGTCTTGTTGACAATAAACATTCTTTTATAACGGATGACAATTTTTTTCGGTAATTCTATGAGATTTAAAGAACATTAATTAACGTTTATTATTTACCATTCATCAAAATTGCGTAGATACTTTTGCTGACTATGTATTTAAGTATGTATGTAAGCACATACATACATACCGTACTCTACAAGTACCTAATCTAACATAGAAGGCCATGCATATAAATAACTGACTGACCTGACTAAAAGACTAAAATAAAATATTATATTTAAAAGATCACTGAAAAATCATTTAATCTATAATTCTCACAACATACAACCGTCAAGTAAGTCGTGTTTATGCCATAAGTGACAACTTTAATATAACAAAATATTCTCTCTAACACAAAAAGTAGCAAAAACAAACAAAACAAACCTTGTTATTGTTTAAACTGAGTGTGGTCAAACTTGGTATACAAGGTAACGTCTTTAGGTCCCGCAATTTATTATTGTCGAGTATCAATTCCTGTAGTCGGCAGAAGTGTTTAACAGAGCTGATAGAGGTTAGTTCATTATATGACAAATCTAAACTCGTACAATCATTACCAACGACACCCACTAATCCTCCGGGTATCTTTTCTGCTCGTTGTCCCGTATACCAAGCCTAGATAATTGAAACGACGTGTAAGAGTTTGTATATAGAATAAAATTCACTAAAAGAACACTTCAATTGTCTGTTGGTAATAATATACGTTAATTACCCGCCCACGTCGTACTGTCAATGCACTCCTATTAAAATCTTGTTGGCTCCGTTCCGCCATCTTACACGCAAAGTACTGTACGATGAGAAATTATCATTAAACAATAAGAATGATAATACTTTGAATGGACAGTGGAGTCGCCATTACACCAGATATTTCTACCAATGAGTATGATATACAACACGGCTCGTTGGTCTAGGGGTATGATTCTCGCTTAGGGTGCGAGAGGTCCCGGGTTCAAATCCCGGACGAGCCCGGTGTTTATTTTTTTAATCATTTTAGTTACATTTCATTATTCATAATACATAGTTTCTCACAATATACATAATATAATTTTATTAAAAGTAGATTATCATTTTTAGTATGACAAATAAATAGTAAACAAAAAGACACAGGCAATATAGATAATAAATAGTTTATATTTCTATATTCATATATTCTTTTTCGTATAAATTTTACATAAATAATTATTATATTTTATTATTATATATTATTTATTTAATAAAATAATTATTTTTGTAAATCATATATGCAATTCATACTTCATATTCTGAAGTAACAAATTCATATTTCATATTCCAATATGTACAATTTTACATCAAAATAACAAATTTATAGATATATAAATATACAATTGAAGTAATATCCAGAGAAAGGGCTTAAAATTTTATATATATTAATTAAATGTTATTTAATTATATTTTAGATTATTATAAATAATTTATATATACAAATAAAGTTAATTATCATTAATTCATTTGAAATCAGGTTCTATACATACATGTATCTTTTTATAATATAAATTTTATATATCAGAAATTTTTTGTGTTAAAAAATTTAAAGTAAAAATAAAAAAAGAAGATAAAACATAGTTTACTGCTTTAAAATCTGTTACTACTCAACAAATTATTGATGCAAAAAACCAGTGATGTATCATATTCGTCGGTCAACATACTTTTGGAAGTAAATATAATTAGAATGAAAAATAATATCATTTGAAATTTTTTGATATTAAAAGATAGGGAAGGTTAGAAAACTGTATGTTAAATGAGAAAATTATTACCATTGTTTTGTGCAAAAGTAGGTAAAAGTAATAAGTAGAGTTAAAACCTATAAATTAATGTTGAATATCATGTAAGTTTATGATATTCCTTGAAACATTTGCCTAAACACAAACCAGGATTATCTCTACAGCCAGAACAGTAGTAATTAGTTTCTTTCCGTAAACCATTGACAGTGCATTGTCGACACCTTTTCCGTTTTATCTTTTTATTTTCTCGTCTGGGTAACATTTCAGGTAGATGTTCAGGTTCTAGTGAAATAAGACATATGTTTTTCTAATAATTTTCAAATAAAATATCAATAATATTCAGACGAAAGTTTTCATCACCTCCATTATCTTGTCCTAATGTCATTCTGCTACTTTCACTATCAATTTTATTGTAATTTACATTGTTGTCTTGCATATTATCATCATCATCATTATCATTATTTCCTATAATGATTTCTTACTTCTTTCATTTATCTTTTAATGGAAGGGCATTTTCACCATGTCTATAAATCTCTATGTTCCTGGTTGTCCTTTTGACATGATGTTACCTCTCTTTAATAGCGTTTTAAATACTTAATGATAACATTAATTTCATTATAAAGTGTATATGATGCATCACTGGTCGTATTGTACAAATAGCCTAGAATTTTAGGACGTACATAGTACGTCGTTGGTTTTGAACAAATTAATCTATTATAGGTACTCCATTTTGTATATATTTATTATATATACACACACACACACATATATATATATCAAGATTTTTATTATAATTAATGTTTTCTAATTTTGTTTTAATTATTATTTAAGCTAATAAATGTAGGAGGGGAAAAAGTATTCTAATCTTTGTTAATTAGCCTTTCCTCTGAATATTATATGTATTTAAAATATTTTCTTAAATTTTAGATATTATACTTCACAATATAAAATCATTCAAACCTTTTTTTAACTGTTTAGGCCTGTGTACTATATTTGTGGTTCCTGTTTTATTCTTAGTTATTTTCTTGCTAGTTGTATCTTTACCTTGCTGTTTATTTTCAGAATGTATAGGTTCTGTGCTCTTTTGTATAGAAGTATCCTCATATTTATATACACTGTTATCATCATTCTGAACAGAACTAATAATATTCTGCTCCATTTTGTGCATGTCATCAGCATCATTAATGCTGCTACTGCTATAATATATCAGAAGTTATATAAACTTTTATTACAACTTTTTAAATTTTCTGTAATAATGAAATAATGTTTTGCTCAGTAATACCTTGTAGATTCTCTAGGAATTGTACTATGTTTGTATAAATTAAGTTCATTATAAAAATTCACCATACTTTGGAATGCATTTGTGCAATCAATAATATTTGGATTAGAAATAGTTATTTCGAACTGTTCCTCTTTAAAAGGTTTTGTTTCAATATTCTCTGTATCAATTAACAAAGCATGAAATCTTATATTAAAATTATATTTTTAACATAATATGTCAAAAGGAGCATACTTCTTATTAATTTTGCACCTTCTGCTTTATATTCAGCAATTTCTTCATCTTTCCTTTTTATTAAATCTAAAAGAAATTTGTGCTGATGAATAATTTCCATCGATGATATACATAGAGGTTTAGTTATAAAATCCCAAAAATCTTCTGATGTTCCTTTTGTTAAATTTAGTTCAAATTTCATTAAACAACGTTCTACTTGAACTTGCAACTCGATATGTTCCACAGTTGCATTGATAATATATTTTGACATATTGTTCAAAATATTTAATATAATGTCATTATAATCAAGAGCTTCAATATTTAAAAGTCGATTTAACTTCTAGAAGAAACAATTAAATGGAATTTAATTCATCTTGTTTTATAATAAATAATACATTAAAATTACTTAGAATGTAATATAATGTTATAAAATACATATTGCATAGATATATATTTACCCGACATCTATCCAAAATAATTTCTTTTGTCAATGTGTCAATCCATATTTCAATAAGATTAGTTAGAAAAACTTTAATTCTGTCATCTTTTTGTGTAACAGAAACCATGTAAATATCATTATTTATTTTTATGTTATTCCATGTATTGTGTTGTTTATATTCATCAGAAATCATGCTGTTTGTTTTTATTAATAGAGTAATAGAAAAGATTAGAATATCTTTAAAAAATTGTTTAAACATAAATCATAATGCGTTTTGACGTGGCAAAAACATAACCTGTTTTGCTGTATCAAATGTTTCAGTTTCTTCAAAAATGTCTGTACTTAAATTAGAGTTTTTCCGTTCTGATAACGTACATTTTTGTATACATTACATACAATAAATACTTGTATGTTTCTTTTTACTTGATAAGATTTAAATACATTTTGCATCACTACACACACCAAACTATCGCTTTGCAAAATATCTATATTTATATGTATAGTGTATACATATACAAAAACAGATAATAATTACGCAAGAAATATTAAAGAATAATATTTACTAAATGTAAAAATTAATAAAAATTAACTAAAAGTACTAAAATTAGAGGAAGTAGAACAAATTTAAAATAGTATAAAAATATTTATTATGTAGGAATATATCGAGACATGAAAAATGGAAAAGTTATATATTTTTTTTACTTTTTTTTTACTATTCGGATATTAACTGTATGAAACTTTGTATTCGATATATTGTTAACTGTGTTATAGTTAATAAATTCTCCTTGTTTAATTTTGTTTCTCGCGTTAGCCTATAATTAAAAGATGATAATTATAAATTATAATCATGTTACAAGTTTCGTTTCTAAAACTATATTATTGAACAAACCATTTGTTGTGATTCATAAGAAAAAATAGACAATGTTTTATTTTTGGATTGTTTCGATTTTGAAATTTCTTTCCAATTAGTAAATGTTACTGGATTATGCTTTTTTAACTTTAAATGATTTGTGTAATGTTTATCATCACTGAATTTTTCGACCATGCCATGTTTATGTATGTCATCACGTTTTTTTAATTTGGGGGTTAACGATTCGTTTGATGTTTTTTTCTTTCTTATCATTAAATGATTATAAATTGGAGAAATACTAGATGATGTTGAATTTGGAGTGTTTGTTTCCGCATTTCTTCGCTGAATGGACGTGTCTTGTTCATATTTTGATTTCATATTTCCCTCATCAAGTGTTAGATGACCTTTATCCAAGATTGATTGTGTTTTTGCTACATATATATGCATAAAACTTTTATTTTTGTTTAAATTTGTTACAAAATGATTGTAATAATTACAATTTTTACTGTGCAATTCCTTCGTAATATTTTTGCTTTTGCATAATGCATTGTCAAAATCCTTAACAACTTGCTCAGTCATATACTGGGTTTCAGCATTACTAAAAAGTCTCAATTTTAAACAGAGATTACCTTTACTATCAACATACTGAGATGCTATTGCATGTTTTGAAGCTGCCTATAAAATATAATGAAATATATAAATTATTTTTCTGTATTTTATATGAATTAAACATTCACAAGTTAAGACAGTTAAATTATATTTATAAAAAAATCTATATCACACATTATTGCTTATATAAGAGTTTTATGTATGTTTTGTGTATATTACTTTTATTAAGTGTATTTAAGGATTATAAATCATATAACAAAGTATTTGCAAATTACATACCAAATTTTTAAGAAGCTGATGCTTTCTTTGATTTTTCTTTGGTAAATGATTTAATATATCTTTTGTATATGTTGTTATTCTATTTGCAATATCGGTTAAATCATTGTATTCTTTCTTAAGATGCTTAATCAGAGTTTTTGTTTGAGGAAGTTGTATTTCAAACATATTCTGGTTTAAAAGCATACATGATACACCTACATCTTTTACCAAAACTGCATCAGGGCATTGGCTATCACTTCTATTGCTCCTATAAATATATATATATATATATATATATATATATATATATATATTTATACTATATTATATACCTATATATATATATATATATATTTATAGGCGTCAGGTATATATGTACCTAACAATTAAAGTAACTTGTTAAATATAAATAAAATATAATAACAGGTGTAACCTATAATAGGGGAACTGGCAGCTATCATTAATTGTAGAATTGCACATCCTATCAAAAACATTATTTTCCATTAAAACTGTGTGTCTGTATGCATCTTTATTCATACTGTTAGTGGAATTATAATTCGATACATCCATTAGAGCAGTTTGATTAGTAGCATTTCTTTCTGGTATTGTGGAAACGAAACTCGTAGCAGGTTCTCCAGAAATAGCAGAATGTTTCTTCATTTGCGGTATAATGTTAATTGATGCATCTCCTGCTTCCGGAGAAGCAATAAGGACACCCATCTCAAAGTGACGATTAGTAAATTATCCAATAATTGTTAAATTACATAGAAGTATCAGTTTTACCATATATATAAATTTATATCTCTCAATACTGAATATGTATATTATAAAGAAATACAAAAAATGTTAATAAAGTGATTTACAATAAAATAGTATATATACATAGTAGGTGCCAAATAAATAATAGTAACATAATAAAAATAGCATTATAAATTACCGAGACTCTAAATCTTCTTTGTCCCATTACTGAAAAACACAGGCATGTGTAATGTTTGTATCTCTGCTGCTTTTTAGAAACATCCATTACATTACAAAATCTCAAAGTTACCAATTAATTTTGAGACTTTAACGCCTGAAGAAGGTTATGTTTATATCGTTCAAAATGTATAACAAAATAAAATCATATTTTTTACAGGATTATGAACATAATTGCTGTGTTCACATTGATAGTACAATTGGGAATTAACGTAACTAATATACTGTATAATGTACAGAAAATATAAGTCTTTTTGCTTAATAAGAATTTATAGTAATCGTAATGGCCATATATTACTGATAAAAAAGAGAAAATGATGTATTAGTAAAAAATCTTGCTGATTTATAATATTGTATATTTCTCAGGTAACATTTCATCATTGAAGAAATGAAAATTATTTTACTTTTATATTTACTTTAAAACTGCGAGGTTTAAAACTATTTTTTTTAAAGTTATACATTCTTACATATAAAAAAATTTTATATTTACAGTTAAAATTAATTTTTAAATCAAGTTTAAATCTTCTTTGATTAATTTGATTGCTGCCTGTTGAATATAGACTGCAGGACTATGGTCATATAAACAAATCTGGACACTCGCTAGGGGAAACCATCTGTCTATTGAGCCGAAGAAATCATGATGAAGAGCAAGAAAAGATCTCGTTCTGCAACATTGGCCATAGGTGAGAACTGATGAATCTATGATCGTATGTACGATCGTATAAACAGGTCTCAACACCCACTAGGGAAAACCGTCCGAAAATTAAGTCCTAAAAAATCAACATTGAAGACAATAAAGTTCTCGTTCTTGCGAGACAGACAAAGAGTGTCTCTATCTGACACTTGCACAGAACGAGACGCATGCGCAGAACGAGAACTTTCTTGCCATGTTGATCTTTCACAACTAGTCACGATTCAATTTTCGGTCGGTTTTCTCTAGGCTTTAGTACATGAGCGTCGAGACCTGCTTACATGATCGTCTTTGAGGCATTCATAGTATCTATGTATACATATAATATGTACGTATCACGCATGCGTAGGACAAGACCTTTCCTTCCTCTCCATCTTGATCTTCTTCGACTCAAAAAACAAAAGGTTTCGTCAATGCTTTCAATATAAAAGTGCCCAGAAACAGAAGTTTATATTACCGTGTGCAAGACGGAATCTTAATTAAAGCAGTGTTTATCCGTGACAGAAAATGTAGCATGTTAACAACCTATGCAACATTATAAACGTTAACGCCATTCAATATAATATTTAACATTCGTATATATTACCCTATTTTTCTATATGACAGGAATATGTTATTTTAAGTTATATGAAACCAAACAAAAAATTGTGAAGCTATTAAAATATATTGTAAAATATTAAGAAAAAAATAAGTAATGAAAGTAAACACATACAACAATAACAGTATCCATACAGCAGTACCCATTTAATTGTGATTGGTTGGTGCGTTATATCTGTAACTATCTGAGTGGGTGACTTTCAGGAATTATTGATTGTCTTTCTTTCTGTAAATCGCTTGTCTTTCAATGAATTTCGAGTTGGAGTGAAAAGCAGTGATAGCAGTGAAGATATGTTAAAAACATAACTACGGTGTGGTCACAACTAAACAATTTTTGTAGTAGAATTGAATAAATTTTATTTTTCTTCTTTGTATCCATCATACATTTATATATCTACAAATTTTTGGACAGTATATAAAGCAATAGATATTTTTTAAATTTTCATTACTGTTTAGGAAAAAGAGACAAATTTATTAATAATTCTAGAAATACTAAATTTAATTTACTTCGTTGTAATTTTTCAAATGAAATCGATAGAATTTTTCACTTTATAAATAACGTATAAATAAGGTTCTTATTAGTTAAAATTAGTTATAAATTAGTTCTTTTTTTTTAGTTAGAAATAATACTTTAATACGTCGTTTAAAATGGTTAGGAAGTTTCATTATAAATATGAGAACATATTTATTAAAATGTAATATATAAAGAATCGTAAAATTATAAATATAAAAATATATAAATAATAAAATCGTTATCTATCAATTTATATATATATATATTATATACATTATACGTATATTACAGTATACGTGTATATATAGAATAATTGATTTAATTATTAAACCTATTAATAATTTTAAATCACATTTTTACGTTACAAATAAAAAATATATTTTCTTCGATAAATCAATCATTCAATTCAATTGTTCGTTTGAAATAGGTTATAAATTTTTAAAGTATTTATTAAATACACATGCATTGTATACGTATTTAATTTTTTATACCATATATTACAATGAGCTTTTCTCACATTATATAAAACTGACAATGAATTAAAAACGTGGCCTCAAATAAAACTTAAAGAAATTTCAGAAATATTAATACTACTTCAAATAAGCCATTTTACCTCTCATTTCAATTTTCTAAAAATTTATTTTCACAACTTAGGAAGCTAACTTATTGAACTTTTAATTTCATTTGAAATAAATTTATAATTTTACAAAATATTTCTAAAGCAGTAATTTTTAATTAAAGATTATCCAAACCTAAAAATAACATAGGTGAACAGGGATAAAATGAATAATAAATCTTAACCTTTAGGATACGAAGAATAGATCAATTTTGATTTATATAGATATTTTACGTTTGTTATTTTGTAAGTTAAATTTGCATACTATTATTTTAGTATAAGTTATATGAACGATCTTACTTTTCAAGTTACTTTAGTTATTATATATAGGTAGGAAATTAAAACTAAATATTCGATAAAATATTCATGATAACAATGGCTCCCTAGGCTAGAATTAATCGAATTATTTGACTAAAAAACTATCGAGGAAAAAATGTATTACGCGATTCTCGAGATACTACGCCAATGGCATACGTTCTTACAGTTTGATGCATGGCTGCCGCGGCACTCGTGAACAGATCGCGTCGCGCCGCAGGTAGAGTCAGTTTGATCCGCGAGCGGCATCATTGCGGAGTCGAAAGGCTCTAAACACGAACAATTTCATTTCAAAGATGCGCAAGGTCGGTTCCCCAAATTTGGGTCAATGATCCAACCAGTAAACTGTCAATTCTTTTCTTAAATTTAAAATTAGTATAAAGTGATCGAAAAGCCGATTGACAGAAGTATAATGTTGTCCGTGTTAAGGTGAACGAGAATCGTGATGAGCTTGGAGACGACGTTGATGCCTAATACGGCACCGATCGAGGCCGGTAGATTCCAAGCGTTTTTCGAAATTCACGTCAGTGACGATTTGCCAACTGCATTCAGTGCATTCGTAATTGGTGTTTTGCTGTAGTCGTTCTAAAAATCTGTGCCGGTTAATTATCCGACTCGAGAGAAAGTCGATGGCTACTTTGCGTGCTCCGACCGGTCGACAGATACCTAACGCGGCGATTCTAACTTGGGTGAAACTTTTGAGCTGGTGTTTTCAACTTATGTGACGTTGTACTAATAAAATAATAAATTTTGATACTTTAAATTAATTAAACTAAAGAGATTCGAATTTGTAACTTAAATTTCATCACAGAAACGTGTGTGTATTGCGGGTACAGGTGAAAAGTTTATAAAAGATAAAAGAAATCATGTGTAAAAATTGTTTCGGGATTTTCAAAGAAGGAAACATTTGTTGTAAATAATCAAGGAATGCGTATTGTACGGATTTGCAACTGTTCCACATCGTACCTAGTGATCGGCATCAGGTATGAAGAAATCGACAGGTCATCGCAAAAAAGAATAACAACAAATGCGTTTGTATAAATGACAAATGCGTGTTTGTATAGACGCGATTGGTCGTGTAACCATTTGATAAATGTCATCGAGGAAACTAACTATCAAAGTGTTTCGGTTTACCGTGGCTCGGTTCGAGCATATCGAACCATGTATCGGCGAGTTGAATGCGGTCCCGTTGACATTTCACGTATCGTAGACCAATGTAGCGCGATGTTTGTCAGATTGACCATCGTTATTGCGGCGCTATGCCTGTGGAATGGAGTTGGTAAGAAATAACTTCTACTCATTTTACGTAATTGATCGCGATGATATATTTTAATTAGTGTAGGAGTTGCGTTGTGATTAGTAGACTGTGAATGGATATACTTTAGATATTGTATGTATTTTCATATACATATTTCTAGAGATTTGTTTCATCTATTAGATACTTTAACGAATTATCATATACTTAATTCTGTTACTCTCTTTGAGTTATTTTCATTATTTTGAGAGTTATTTAACAAATTTCTTAAATTTAAGAAAAACATGAAATGATTGTTATCGATGTGTGTATGTTTTCATTTCAAGTTTTCGTCAGAACTTTTATTAAAATATTAAACTTCTTTTTGTTTATAAAGACAATAACGCGATTCAGATACAATTTGATAATTGCAATAGATAAACATTTAAGGTTAATGAGGTTTAACTTAAGTTCGATTATTTGGTAAATAATCAAAAAATAAATCTTATGGAAACTATTTAAAAAAATCATCATAATACTCTAATAAAAACATTTGCTTCAGTAGTTGATAGGTTTTTGATAGTATAGATCATTTGGCATAATTATAATGATTGTATTCATTTGTTATTAAATATGCAAAGCAAATCGGTAATGCTTAGATATTTTAGTGATGTTCAAGCGAAGCATCATTGATCATTCGAAGTTTCGCAAACTATTTTATGTACCAGTAATCTATGGTATTTAATCGTATTTGTGGTTTTTTAGCCACGCTCTTGTAGTCTGTACTTTCTAATATATCCCGGAGAAAGCGTCGAGAAGACTTCATCCAATGCACGGTTCAAACCAGCGCGAAATCAGAATGTAGAGAAATAAATTCAACGAACAAATGATAATATATGTAGATGAATTAATTTGGCACTCTTTCGTCTTTAAAATGCAATAATAACATAATATTTAAATAATAAATGAAGATGAATATACGTCACAAGTAAATATAAAATTAGTATATAAATAATTATTTAAAAACAGAATTAATTTAATTTACTTGACAAGAGAATTAAATTCTTTATTGGACTAGCTAGCTACAGAAAGTTCCACACACACATTATACAGACAATATTGTTTTTATTTATTGAATACATTTACGAATTTTATTACGTTATATACTATGTTATATATTATGCTATTTTTAAGGCAGGTATAGTAAACAGGATAATATGTATGCTTAAGTCATATTCCACAGGATGCTGCCGTGTGTCCATTGGCAATAAATTCGTTACAGCTTTCAACTTATAATAGAAATTCTCATCTGTTGTTCCGAGGAATATTGTGGCCTGAAATAGCATATTATAATGTGTGTCACAGAATATTGGTACGTTGCGAAATAATAAATATGAGTTGTCATCTTATGGTGATAACTGTGACAAACATATCGTTGATGTCTATGGTGATGTCTCGTAAAAAGATGAAGCAAGTATTATTGACTTCTTTGAATTCAGTCAAAATGATTTTACGCTATATATATTTAACTACAGATAAAGATGCAACTTCTATGATTAATTTTAGACCAAATGTTTAGTTCCTTTCTTATTTTTTATATGAATAGTTCTGTTTTATTAATTAACAGATATTTTGTTTCAAGCGCTATCCTTTAAAATATTTATTTGTTTTATCATTGATACATTCATTAGATTGATAATGCAAATGTTATTTTTCAATTCTATCGAAAGTTATATTCACCATATATAATTATATTTGTTTGCTATTCTTCTTAATTTCTTTTTATTCTGTTTAATTTTCTTCCTTTCTTGCTTCGACGTTAAATGAAAGTTGTGAAATACATGTTTTCTTTCGTGTCTTGATTTTTGAGAAAATTTTCGAAAGTTTCTGGGCGTGTACGCGTGAAATTGCTTAGTGATTCTCCGGATCTTTTTGTATTTTATCTTATAAAAGTTTAATTCTTCGCAATAAAAATAATAATAATAATAGTAAAAAGGAATGAAGTTTCAACACTAGAAACAAATCTATATTACTGTATAATAGTGATTCCTGGAAGATAAGCTTCTTTTTTAATTAACGAAATATTTAAGAAGTTTGGAAACTTTTTCTTTCTTAAACTCGACATTTTTGAAGATAAATTTTATGTCATCTTGCCTTTTGGGCACGAGGACTGTAAAATTCTAATATTAAAGTAAATTTTAAGCTTTCAAAATATTTTTTAAAATTATTCTATTCCAAAGAGAAGAACGACTACGTTTTCTCTTACACTAGAAACCATATTTCATAATATTTTCCTTTCTAGTCATATGTCGAAGTAGACTCTACATCCTATTTTATTTGATTTTCCTTAGTATTCACCTTAGTTTTAGCGCAAAATATATTTCTTATATCATAAATGAATATATTAAAAATGTTACATCACAGATATGTTATTTTTTACGAAAATATACAAATTCATATAAATCATGAACAGGTTTCGAAAGTAGTTTATCGAGAATGTGAACCAATTGGAATGAAATGTAGAATCCTTCTCAAATACTGAAGAGTTAATACATATCTAAATATTGAACCAAATTTCCTCCTAGCTTGCAAGAAAAACTGTATTTTTATTAATGAGAGAAATTTACTTTTTCGGATAGTTTTGTAAAGAAGACATAATGCTAGCAATAATATGAATTTATAATAATATAGAATACACATAGAAAACATAGAATAAGATTCTACCGAAAATAAATATATTTATCATTTAGTTAATTCATAATTAAATAAACAAAGTTTGATAGAATCTATATTTAATATACACAATTTTATACAGATACTGAATTTTATTAAATTTGATTTATATGATAAATCTTATATTAAGTTTATAAAATTTTATATTGACATTGAGTTTTTCTACATTTGCCTCGTATAATGAATTTCGCAGAAAGTTATAAAATTTATTAACATGTATGTATCTAGGCGTGAAAGGCTTATCATATTAAAAGATAAAATTTCTCATCGATAGAACTTGTAATTTGTGCCAATTGCTTTCTGCGTTATATTTGGTCTGTAGATTGTTTATCCAGACACACATTGTTTTATATAATAAATTTTGCAGCAAGGCATTAAATCTATTAAAAATTAGTTATTCCTAAAAGACCCAATATTGAAAGATAAGATTCTTCATGTCGATAAAATTTGTAATACTCTAACTGCATTCAGCATTGTACCTAGTCTCCAAGGTATTTAGCCAGGTATACACGTTGCGCCTACGCGACATTCCTTTCGTATAACATTAAATTGCCACCTTCGACACAAGATTCTGCCTGTTATTCAGCCTCCGAACGATTCCTTTCTCTTTGACATCGATATCACAAATAAAAATGTGATCGCAAAAATCGCCATCAAGCGTGTCGATCGCGTTGCGGTACGATTAAATAAGACAGAAAGGAGATTGGCAACGCGTGAAGCAGATTAATTTGAATGCGCAAACCCGTCACGTCATGGAATCCAAGCCTATGATTTACAGATTTAAATACGGATTTTCCAGCCACGACACAACGGCGAGTATTGGTTAGCAATGTTGGATTCTCTTATGAACGAGTCTGTACGAGTGATTTAGACTGGTGAAGGGTACAGGTGAAAGTTGCTTAAATCATTTATCCAATTTATCCTTCTCATAGTTTGTTTTATCGCTTTGTTTCTTTCATTCGCTCTCGATCTTCTTCTATCTTTCTTTGAACATTAATTTTGGACGTGAATTTTTTTATTGATTGTTATAGATATAGATTTTAGAAAGGAAGTCTTTTTAACGCAATCTTTTTTCTTGGAGCGTTAACTTTAAGCGCGAAGATTGGAAAATGAGTTGTCTGTGATTATTAGAGACGCACATTTTTAAAGAAAAATTTGTTTTATCGGCTTTTTCTTTTATTTTCCCATTTTTCTTCCTTCCCCTACAATCATGATAGTTATATTTCATTATAGTATTAATGTAATTTTAAAAAGTTTCATATAACGCACATAATACATATTATTACACCCATAAAAATGTTATCGTATCTATAAGTGTTCGACGACTTTCGTAAGCTACTATGAGTTAAATTTAGTTTAATGTACAGTTATGTATAGTGTTTTAGTTATATGTAAGTTTACTCTAGTTGAATGTTTCAAATTCGTTTAATAATCTTTCGTGTATATTTAATGATAGTTGTATTGCTGTATTACGATTTATAAAAAGCTACTTATTTGATTGCTATATTTTTAAACACGAACAAATAATCGTGATTAACACGAAGCTGTAGAATTCAATAGATGGATTATCGTTTAATGGCATGTTAAGTTATGTTTTGATTGCTTATGTGTTTATACGAAATAAAGTAAACAACAGTTAAACGACTAATGAATTTTAAAAATTAGTACAGGTGTAATCATAGGAAATAGATAAATAAAATTTGAAATATAAACAATATCAATTAGGAAAATATGAAAAGATGGATAGACGAAGATTTATTTGTGACATGGTATAAAAAGACATTAAAAGAATGCTTATAATAATGTTCATTACTGTAAAAAGTAACGGTGGTTGGTTCGACTATACAATAGAGCAACGGCATCCATACAATGAAAGGAGAAACGTGTCAAAGTTGTATAAATTAAGAATTTGTGCTCTGGTCTGTAATTACAAAAGTGAAGTATCAAGGGAGTGGAATTCTCACGAAATTATTTTTGGTGCAGTGAACGGTAATTTCAAGTTTATCCTACATTTGTGAGTATCTTTTTAGTTTCCTGTAATACGAATAATTGGTATTTCTAAAATATGTATACCGATGAACATTCTTGTTATTCACAAATTTTTATTGTATATTGTTTAAGAAGTATAAAATAATAATGAAAAAGATACAGGTTCTTCTTTAATTTTATCATGATTTATACAAATTTTATCAACTTATAATGTGTTAAAATTATTACTAAATGTTTTCCTTAATATTTCTTAAAAAGTTAAAAAGTTGCTGTTTTTTGCAAGTATATTTATGTCTTGCAACAAGTGTCTATTAATTGTAAAAAAGAGACCATAAATATCGCTTAACTCAGTTTCATATTGCTAATATGAAATTATTATTAGTAATATTCAGTTTGACGTATTTCTATTATAAAATAATTAGGAGACTCAGTGAATGAAAGATACGTGTAAGATAATTTTGCATTTGAAGAAACTATAAGTAAAATTAGATTTTAGATTAAACTTTAGAAGTAGATCATATTATTAGTCGAAAGGGCTTGGCAATTCATAACAATATCGTTTAGACAAATGTACAATTATGTATAAATATATTACGTACGTTCCATCAAGCCTTCCTATTGAATTTTACTTCACTTTAGTAGAGTCGTATTCGAATATACTACAGTATTTACGTTCATACTGTCACAATTATTTGCATATTGTACAATATCGTTTAAAAAGATATTTGTTTAACTTTGATAAGATGTAATTTTGCCACACGATTATAGATAATATGTATACCACAGAAACAATGAAACCATAAGAACATTGTTCTTTATGAACATTGTAGTTATATATAATTAAACATTATGATGATCAAATTGTCTTTTAAAAACTAATATGCGATAATAAAATCGATGTACATGTTTATCAAAGATTATGGAACTACTTCGCTATTTCAAAAGATCCGTATCTCCCTAACTATTAGAATTTCATAGATTGTTTAATTTCTAAACTATGAATTAGATAAAAAGTGTTTTTCTAAACTGATACATATTTAAAATCAGTGAGTAGATCAACGTTATCGTGGAGAAAGAAATATATCGATTATTATTATTAAATATTTTCTTCTAATAGATAATATAGGTTTATAGTCTGTTAACTAGGTAATAAAATAGTAAATATTGCTTTTATATATTTACTTATTAATTTATACATTTTGATAAAATTTATATATTAATGCTACAAATTCGTCGAAAATTTTTAAGGAATAATTTCTTTTCTCGTTTATTAGTTAAAGAAAAAGAAGCTTAAAACTCAATGTTAGCATTGAAATTCTCCAAAAATCAATCTCGTTATCTAAAACGGAATCCAACGTTTCCGAACAGAGTTAAGTAGAAAGTCGTCGTCGCAATTTGTGAAAGAGACTTGCACCTAGAATTCTTTTAACCCACTCTTTCGTGAGACTGAGGTTGAAGGTACAGACTATGTATGTACTTATGCCCGTGAAAGAAAGAACAGCTACTTAGTCGATAACCGATAACAGTTGCGACATGATTGCCAAGATGCACGACTCGAGGTAGTCGACGAATACAAAGAGATCGTCGGATAAACGTGCGGCTATCCAATTTACAAGTTCCGAGTTTGCGTTAATAGATAGACGAATAAAGGATGTCCCAACGTGTAACAGCCAAGCTTTGTCCTATAATCAAGCAAAAATGTTATACAAACGTAGATCATTTAAAGTTTTATTAACAAGTTATAGTAAAAATACGAAATACAAAGAGAACGGATTTTTAAATTAAGTATAGAAATTCTTCTTGTACTTCCGATTTATGTAACAAGCTTTTGTAATTTATCTCGATATAGAATATTCGTAGAAAAATGAAAACTTATTTTATTTATGCTTCGAAATAATATTTACGTAATTTTTACACGTTAAGTTACTCCTTGATTCTTAATGGAGCAATGAACCAATCGATTTCTTATATGACTATATCACACGTATTAAAATACTTTGATATGGAAGTGGTTCATGGAAGTATTGAAACACTTGTAGAAATTTTTTATGAACATGTTATATGTTATACAACATTTTTTGAGATTATTTTAATAAAGTGTGAAACAAATCTGAAAATGTATATACTACAAGTTATGTATATACTAATAGTTTCAAATTTTATTAATATAATCGTGGCAGTTGTGTCTCATTATAGTGTTAATCAAATTTCAAAATATTTTAATACATACCCCAAATATATCATATAAAACTTTCCTATACTCGTATAGTCTCGTGAGTCACTGTATGTCTTTGCAGTACAGGATATTCTTGACGGGATTTTACGGCGTATGGCAACGGTGCTCTTCGTCAAAAGAACGCATTAGGGAAGTTTATTTCGCTTGCTCCGTACAGGCGTGCGTTCTTTCTCATCGTTTACTTCGCACGCTTGCCTACCTTTTTTCATTGTTGCTTTGAACTGCACGCGTTTCCTGTTTAGATGTTCCTTACAGCTTCAAGCATTTTTCTGTCTCCCGATTTGTTGCTTAAGACATGTTGCTTAAGATTCTCTTTGTTCGACAAAAAGATAATTGGAATTCATTTTCTTCTGTGAAAAATGTTGTGTTAGAGTATAGGAAAGTAAGAGTGAATGTTAATCTTTCCAGAACCGAATTTGTTTTTTTATCAGTTATTCATAGTAGAAACGCATTGCAGAATTGGTTTCTGCAAAGAACATATAACGCACTAAAGAGAGATCGGTTTTATCGGAAATAAATGCGTTTATCGTTTAGTTAATAATTTATTTAACATACGATCTGAATTATGTTTCGATTAAATTTATAATATATCTGTATGACTAAGTATGTATAGATATTCTTTTGAATAAAATATTATTTTGTATAAATAATTTTATAGTTTAATTATTGCTTTATTATAAATAATTATATATATTTCTTGGGAAATATAGAATTTCCATCTCTTTGCAAAATTCCACTGTTACACATCACGCGTTCTTACATTCAAAAGCTTATAAGTCACTTAATTTTTTAAGTTTTGAAAAATTGAAAAGATAAGGAAAAAAGTAAAGAAAAAGACAATTTCTATCAGACTCTAGAGATTTCTTTTACGTCAATATATGTTTAACACACTAAACTATACCTCAAAAATCTTTCGTCTTCTATTGTCCCAATAAAATCTCAAGTATTTGGAAAGCTTCTTAGAAATTTCTTCAATAAAAGAATAATCGGTTGTGTATCGTCGATAAACGAGCGCCCGTTTGCTAAACCAAAAGAACGTATGACTGATAGCCCGCAAACTCGTACTTTAATCGATAATCCAGGAATGTGTTCCGGGAACGATTTTTCCGCACTTTTTCTGCTACTTGTTGCAACGGTTTTCCTTCGCGAATGAAGACGAGCAAGCACGGCCGTGATAGATTTTTTCAACGTAAGGAATTCAAGCGAAAAAATGTTCAAGGAAGCCGTGTTTTTTTTTTATTTAATTCTTTACATTCACAATTTGTCCAATTTGGACATTTGGTAGAATAACGAAGCCGTGCGACAAAATAAAGCGGCGGACGACCGGCTACTCGCCAGATGAATTAACGTTTAAAACAGCCGGCCATATAATCGGGTCGCCAGACACCAAACAAGAACTCGCATCCAACCTTCACCGATAATCGCTTGCCTGCAGAAGGCCTGGTCGAAATACACGTTATGGTTGAAGAACCTTATTACATTTTCGAACAGATTTTCATCGCTTAATATTTATGAAAATTGTTGAGTATTAATATACAGTGAGAAACAAAAAAAATACTGGCATAAACCAAATATTTGTTATAAAATACGATATAAGTTTGTAAAACGTACGATTCTTTATAGGATATAGTTTTCAAATTTAAAGTTCAAGCATATCGTACCATAATTTATCATCATTGGGTAGATATAGAATAAAAATAAATAATAATAAACACATAATATGTGCGGAATATTTCAAAGAAAATATAAAATTTCAATTATCGTAAAACCGATACGAACATTGATTTTAAGATCGTTTGAGGAACGATGTAGAACCGATAAAATTAGGATATAACATTTATAATGTTAGAAATTATATTTTTCAGGAAAATTAAATAAGTTGCGTAGGATATACAAGCTTTCCTTAAAGCTATTCTGTGCCAATATTTTATTTGTACTGTTACATACAGTTTCTGTCTTCTGGATAAATGTAACGGTAATTATTTGGAACAGGAACGACCTCACCGATTTCAGTGACCTTGAAATATGTTGTCAAGGTCATCATTCTGAACAACTTTTTCCTATATGTGTAACTACCACTCGATCTTAGTTCCCGAGATGCCGAGGAAAAACTGTCGGTACCATTACTGTAAATTCTACTCATATGTGTAAATCTGTGACACAGTACAAGCAAAACTGACACGTTGATCGTTTCGTTAACCACTTAGCGATCTATTTACATCTATCAACTATCGAACTCTTCATCTTTGTATTATATTTTACGAATTTAGACAAACAGCTTCATCGAAAACCTCCTTCACAACTGTATATGCGAGGTTGTAAGAAGCGCCTTCGAAAATTTTATTTTAACACCCCACACGTTACTTATTTTCTCCACTCGGTTATAAAAATCTACGTAGTAGCATTATCAACAGATTATCAATTTCGCATACGAGAAAAGGTGGTCCGATTTTTAATCAAAACAGCTTTTTCTTCAAAATTCCTTGCTTACATGCCCCACTGACGTGTGAGATTGGTATCGGGTTGGACTAGATTTTCACGAGCGAGCGGAGTGAACGAGCAACGCATGAGATGATGAAGTAAAATTTTCGAAGGCATTTCTTACAGTTTCGCGTATGCTGTTGTGAACGAGGTTTTCGTTGAAGCTGTTTATTTAGATTTGCCGACGGCATAATTTTCACAACCGAATAACTGCGTGTTGCAATATATTGGCATAAATATTTCTAGTTATATAGCATTAATATTGGTAAATCTTGACAAATATAACTTAAAATTAACTTCAGCTTAATTTAAATGTAACCCAAACGCTACATATCATTGAATATATAACGTCAAAAATATTTTTGCCTACATTTCGGAAACTAAAACCGACCAGCGGTAACATGTATAGAAAAAAGTTGTTCATTATGATGAAACAACGTATTTCAAGATCATTGGGGAGACTGCGCTCAAAATATAATGTAACGAACATCAATATGATCAATAAGAAAATAATACACTATTCTATTAAATCGTATAATAAATTTCTTTGAATTTCTTTAAAAAATATCAACGATCGTTCTTTTTATGTGAAACATATACTTAATTAATGTTATAAGCTTTGTTACATTATCTATTTGCAAATGGATTGAATAATCTTTTACTCCATCACTCTAAAGTCTTTATCCTTTTATGAAAGAATTGCAATTATATAAAAATACATATATACATCACACACATATATACATATATACATCTAATTATACTTAGAATGTGTAGACAAGTCGAGCTACTTGAAAGAAAGGGGAGAAAGAGCAAGCTAAAATTTATTAGCCAGAGCGAAATACAGAAACCGAGAGGAAGATAGTAATTTATGAAGAGAAGAAAAAGATAGGCTACGCAGCATATGTGAATTGAACATAGGAATACTAAAACATCTGGTGGAAGATTGCATTTACATAGAAATAACTGAGATGGCACTGAATGAAATACGAAACGCGGAGGCCATGATAGATTGGTTAAGAAGAGTAGCTCAATTAAGGAAGGAAAAAGTGAGAGAGAGGAAACAACAACGATGTCAAAAGGAAATTGTAGTGATAATGCCGTGCCAATAATAGATTCCTTCGTGATCGTTAGCTACAGATGTAAATTTAAATGGCAATAAGTTTAGATGTAAATGGATGCATGAGGATCAGAGAGTGTGAGATGAGTAAATGTGAGTGCATTGGATAGATCAAGTAAGTATACTGTATTATACATGTAATTTAGGTTTATTTCTTAACCGCGAGATACAAATGAAATAAATAGTAATATATAATACATGTAATATATGTAATATATTAAAATTATATTTATAATGATTGTCCCAGAATAATATTGTCTAAATATTGCAATAATCAACGACACAATAATAATAATACAGTAAATGCTCCAATAATTTTCAATATCGTAAACATGTATGAAATTGGAAAAATTTCTGCTCTGTGATAAAAGGAGAAGTCCAAAATGTGTATAAATATGAACAAACAATTCTTTTGTGAAGTACTCAAATGTTCATTTTTCCTCCAGTGTTGTCGTTAAATGATATATCTAATCATCATAAATAATATTTAGCTATATTATTTGTAACTTTTTCCACCGCAGTCAACATAAATAATGCTTCTATAATAGATATCCTTAAAATGTAAAATTTAAATTAAAGTATTCCTTAAAATGTAACACCTAAAGATGACAAAGTTATATTTGTTTAATCATAAAAAACTCATTTTTCAATACATTTTTTCACTAGAAATAATGGTTTTATGAACTTCTTGTACTTTTTAGATTTCCTTTTTTTTTACCTAAATAATTTACAAAGCTATTATTAATTATGTATGACGATCAGCTTTTATATTATTCTTGAGATAAGATGATTCATGAAGAATAAAAGAACAGTTAGTAGCATATATTTACTTACTTACCTTACTTACTTACATATATAAAAAGTAGCGGTATTTCTGCGAATCTAATTGATGTTTGAGAGGAATTTTAATGAATAGACTTTTACACATATATTTTTTAATTGTTCATTGTATCAGAATGTTAAAATCATTGTTATTAGTTATTAAACGTGAAGTATATTTCTGAAGAAAATAGCGAAAAGTTTCAGTTTCTGTTACATTAAAGTTCACATATTAGATTTATCATAAAAAACACTTCATTTTCGTTTATATAAAAATTCAACATCAATTATTATTAAATGAAACAAAAAATGTTCCAATTCTATGTTTCTATTTTATTGTTTGCTTTTTCAGGTGATACTTTTTATGCTAGCAAATCATCGTTACTTCACTAATTATATTTATATAATTAGAAATGAAATTGTATCCCACGAGAAATAGAAGATATATTTATTTTAACATTTTAATCTATAATTAATGTTTTTTTTCAAACTAAAGGATTTGTATTACTCATATAATTGTAGACAAAAGGTAGAATAAAACTAGTAACGCATTATTGCGAAATGAAAATTAAACACTAAACAATTTAACATTTTATGCGTTATGTCGTTACTAAAAAAAAAGTGTTCATAATTATACTAAAATATAAACGTTACAAAATTATAATTTAATTAGGTAGCGGTTTTCTCTTGATTATAGTGAGTATAGCATTTTTTAAATTATAAAAAATTATTAACAAATTAATAGTATTAGAATAATATTTACGTAATATTAAAAACAAATTTTTGCTGTTTATGTATGCGAAAATTATAACTATATAGTAACTATCTTCGTCTGAAGTGAAAACCTGTTACACGTACACTGTATAACAATTCACTAAAAAGGTTCATTCTTATGTCAGCATTCATGTCTCTGAGAAAGACGCATACTTCGTTGTGCGTGCAATAATTCAGGCTTGTGTTATACAGTTTCCATGAAGCTTCATGTAGCACATAATTGACTTCTATATAACACATTTACGTATTAAATAAAACATTATTAATACATATGATACAATGTAGATGAATCATAATGTAAATAATTAATTTTTAGACTGTAGAAGTTTAAGCATATGTGTTATGCAAAAATGCATCTTAAATGCAGAATGTAGGTATATAATATTAAAAAAATGTATAAAATAAAATAAAAGTGTATAAAGTATAATAATCGTTATAATATTTAGTATGTGAAACAAATTTTCGCACGAGTCCAATGTATTTAATTGTCTTCATAAAAATATAAATTTACATAAAATCTGCAGTCTATTGATTATATATACAGATATATACTTTACAAATACAATTAGTTACAAAAGTTTATATACATAATTGTTATATAATCACTTATACTTACATATCAATATAAAATGGCTTCGCATTTACCATATTTTCAAAAAGTTTTAAAATAATACAAACGTTTAACGTATAAAAACTTTCAGATGAAATTAGGTATAAGCTGGAAATTTAATCATTTATTAATACCCGGATATGTTTAATAGACTTTTAAAAAATAACAATGCTCTTCGCAGCAATATCATAAAACTTTTATCATAACATTTATCATAACTTTTGTCTGATATTCCTGAATAGTTACTCTCAAGATTCGAAAGTGGTTCGTATTTCAGACACAGCTCTTTAATAGTAATATTACTTTGTATCCACTTGAGAGTAAATTACAAAACGGACACTCTGTAATGGTTGAATCACAGTTATAGACAGTTATTCTCAGACACAAATGTCAATTCGTAATAATTTTTCTATCAAATGAATACGTACTTTTGGAGTTAAATATTCGCGAATCAGTCGCGACGTCTGATCATAAGGCTGAATATTATCAACCAAGTCTATTGATCGACTCCTCATTCCTTGTCAGTACGTTCTGAGTCAAGATTTATGCCTTTGTATTTAAGTAAAATCAAGTCGTAACGCAACATATTAATTAAAACTTAAGATTAAATTAATTTATACAAATTATTAATTATACTACAAAATTAAGTTCACGATGCACCTAATACCTAATCTTACTTTAACATTCAATTAAATTTGAATAATTATAAGGCATATTATTTTGTAATATGATTTGATTTAAATTAATTTGATTTAAATATAAGCGAGAAAGTAGTAAGGTATTTGTTGCACTATCCGTACATTTCAATGTTTTCGAATATAATACATAGTATAAGTCTAATAATACTCTAACAATCTATAAAATATCCAAACAAAAAGGCCATTATGCTATTGGAATATTTGAGCCGTTCTCCTTGTTCGATTGCCTTTCCCTCACCCTTTCCTGTATTTGTCTTCTTACTTCCTCTTCTTGGCAATTTCCCTCTCGTATATCCTCGTCTATCGTGCACTTTGGTATTTCGTTTCGCCTTCAACATCTCTATCCCCTCTTCTAGTTGCCTCTCCACTCCTAGATCGTTCAGCTATTCCAGCAACTCCTTATCCATTTTTTTCATGCACGCTATAAGCAAGAAAGTATTCAATTTGTAAAGTTATAGCGATAAATATATTTTAAAAACTATAGAAAAACAAATATGTTATAAAAATTATGTAAAAACAAATATATTGCATAGTAAATATTTTAGTTCGAGAATGAAATTAATATGAATGTAAGTAATCCAGAAATTATGTGAGAAAGGAATGTTTATTTTCATGGAGATATTTTAACTAAAAAAGAGAATTAAGAAGCAATACCTTCCGTGATAGGCAGTATAAGACCTTGAAATCTTTTCATCAGATTGCCTTGAACGGGTCTTGAAGTAACTATATGCGCCTTGTAACATTATATTCTGACATAAATATATGTTTTGCGGTTTTATGAGTGCAAACAAGTTAAAATTTCACAAGCTTTGTCTTGTTTCAATTGCCTTAAATGGGACACAAATCTCATTTATTTGACATTTGACATAGTAAGTTCACAAATTTATTTAATTATAATAATACAAAATACATAAATGTTAATTGAATAATTTATTGAAATAAAAATTATCATAGTATACAGATTGAAACTTTTAAAAAAGGAGGAGAGAGGGAAGAACGTATTAGTCTAAATCCAATTTAATTTAAGGACACGATGATGATCATGTGTTTCATATTGTTTTACAGAATACATAATGAAAATATAATTCTTTTAAACGTACATATCTCTATAACTCTTTAAAATTAAATGTGAAAAACGAAACAATTTAAAAGTTAGGATATTCAATTTCATGATTCTAGGAATAAGCTATTATCAGTATTCTAAAAGTTGCGAAAAATATTATATATTCCTAAATTGCAAAATTCGTGTTTTACATGTATTTTATTCATAAAAATTGTAGTATGTTTCTCGCGATTTTGAAACATTGTTAATATTCCTGATAAAATAATAATTTGTTATCTCTTTGAAAATTAATTTAATACAAATATTTGCACATACATTTTAGAACTGTTGCTCACAAATGTCGCTTATTCTAGATTTATTTTACATTAAATTTATACTTTCTCTTTCGCAATTGTAAAACAACTTAAGCAAGTAAAGGAAAAACATAAACTATCGCAGTTACTTGTAAGGAGAAAAAAAGAAGTATGTGAAAAAATATATTTCTTTCGTCAAATATTTGCTCATTGAATAAAAGGATTCGTATAATTCGTCTCTAAATGAATTTTTCGTGCGTGTCGCCGTGCATGAAAGTGAAGCGTCATGCTAAGGAATATTTAAGGACCGACGATGACCTCACCGAAGTGAAAGTTCTCCGATTCAGTTCCCTGTAGTCGTTAAATGAGCAAAAGGTAAAAAGCAGAGAAAAAAGGCTCGCACGGCCTCTTTCAATTCCCCATAAGCCTCCAATGTATCCGCTTCCGGAAGGCAACACGTTCCTTATTGACAGTACGACCTTGGACGATCCCACGAAATCGATCGTTTCGAAAAACTAGCCTCTAATTAACAGTTTCTCTGCCTTCTTCTTTCCGTCATAGCACAACTTCAAACGATACGATAAAATTATTATACGTTGTGAGACAGTCGTAGATAATGAAACGATATTAAATTATTGTTCTTTTCGTTTTGAGCGAAGCAACTTTCTCCCCAGGCATTTATTTTGTGATATAAACACAATTTTCTATGCCCTTTTCGAATATGGCTTTACTATGGCTTTTAACAGGATACAAAGATACATAATGTAAAATGATGTATGAAAGCAAGATAAAAATGTTATATTCCAATTCCGCATGATAAACGTTTTAGTCTAATTCCTAGATTTCTTTAAGGATTTCAAATTATTTTATTGTATTATTGCATAACGTTTTTTATTTTATAAGACTAGACAGTTTCTTTACTGATTGTTTAATATCACACAAATCATTATAAATAAATTATATTCATTTCTAATTATAAATTGAGTATTATAAATTTTGGAAAAGAATTTAATTTTTGTTATTATAGTATTAAGTAATACCTTGAATTTTAATTTTTATTTAGTGAATCCAATTCTTGAAAGGACAAATTAATTTGTGTGTTTATATATACCTATAGTTTGCCGATATCCTAAGTTTAGTAATTTATTATCCAAGAATTCTTTGGTTTTGGGTTTAATTTATTTAGTTGCATTTCTATTACGTGAATATTAGATGCTAAGCCATATTTAATACCTATATCTGTAAAGGCTACAATTAGTCCACACCATTAAATAATTTTTAGCTTCGAGTTGAAAGAAGTTTTGGCTAAGAAATATGCTAGTTAACAGTGAGATATTTAGATTATTATATTAATATTGGATTAAATTAACAATAGTAAACAATGTCATTATAATATACAATTCATTAAATATAATTTTTTATAACATGTAGATGCAATATATTAGAATTTTGTGTAGGTATTAAATTTTACTGACTGATCTGTATATAATATATTAAAATTCTGTAGTATTGTATGGTCTGTTATTGCTAATTATTTATAATATACTTGTTGGAATTTCTCATCAGCACAGTAAAAGTGTGTAGGATTTCTATATTCATTTTGCTGAATTCGTGATTCATTTTGCGATCGTGTTCTAAAAATCTTTCGATGGCTTGCGGTGAAATTTTATGCAGAAATGAGAAACCAATGCCGGTATAGTTTTGCAGTGTCCGAGCGAAAGATGGAAATCGAATAGCTCACTTTCAGATCCTGTTGCGTCTCACATTACTTATTTACCGATCTAACCATTCTCTATGAGTCACTTTTAAGACCTGCAACCGTAATTGCTGCAACAGATAAGTACGTTTAAAATATATTTTCAATGAATAAATTCAATAAATAATTAGATATTATGTAGAAATTATTTAGCAATATACTTATGAATATACTTGTAGATAAAAGACAAAAGACTTATAGATAGTTTAATATTGTGTATCGTCTTTTCATTAGTTTGTAAACGATATTTATTTATTTGTATCAATTTGAAAATTGTATTTATTCATTTATTTAACGGGTATAAGGTCTTTGGTATCGGATATATGAGTGTAAGAGCTGATATGAAGAAGAATAAGCACTAAATATAAGTAATCATTTTTACAATTTCATCTGATATATTATGGCTGTCTGAAAGGAGGTTGCAGATCCGTGAAAAAAGTCGACGATTACATTAATGTTGTTCGCAGTTGAGCAGAATCTATTAATACAATCGCGATTATTGAAGTTAGTTCGGTATGGGGCGACAAGAAAAAGTTGCCTCCTTCTAATGGGAATCATCCCATGAGAATGTTAGGTCCGCTATGGTTTTACGTTGTTCTAGAGTGAGCATATTCAAAGCGATAAGAATATTTTTATATTATGGAAATTTTTAGGTATCGGTTTACTAATTTTGGCGACGTCATGTGTTAGAAATCTGTGTTGCATATTTTCAAACAATTTGATGTAATTCGATTGGATTCGGATTCCATATTTGAAATGCGTATGATACAATTAGAGACGAGTAAAGTAGTTTAAAGGTGAGAGGGTTTTTAAAAACATGTGGCGTGCCTAGTAATGAGACCCGGTGATTTTAAGGCGTTACTTTTTATATGGTTAATGTGGCTGGTAAATGATAATGAGGAAGAAGTAATCCCTAAATCATTTGTTGTTTCTCATTTATCTAATAGTGTATCATTTATGGAGTAGGTGACATTAAATACTATCTTTTTTCGCATGAAACGTACAATATGACATATCTATATCTTCATAAATAAAAATTTGGACTACTTATTTATTTATGACAACAAGTAATACTTAATTAACAAATGATAAGAAAAAGTAATTCGATGAATGTATTGGAAACCAGAATTAAAGACTAAAAATCGAAATAAATTTTTTGTGTTAAAATAAATTTTAAATTTACATAACTAAGTAATAAATAAGTACATTAATGTTATTAATATATAGCTATGTTTATTTTTTATACTATTTTCTTTTACTTGGCACACCTTTAATATTAATATCAATATAGGTACTTAATATTGGCTATTCTTTTAGATATTCTTTTAGATAACAGTTTTGGAATATATATAAAGAGAAATCTGTGTGAAGACTTTTGTATACTATCGTATATATAAAACAGAAAAATATCATCTATGTTAACCTCAGTTTCTATTAAATTAATCAACACAAATGAAAGTGTGCCAGGAAGGAAACAAGTGTCCAGTTTCAGGAAACGTCGCTAGAACATTTTCTTGGTCCGCAATTAAATAAGTGGAACGGATCGATTGACAGTTTCGCTAATGATCTCGATTCGTACACGACACCTGACTCGAGAGAATAGACAAGCAAACAAGTAGACCCTGCATTTCTAATACCAGTGAAAAAACTATGATTCCACGCCGGCCACATCGTTCATGCACACAGACAATGTCAGTCCACCCGTTTGGTCGCACTTTCATCGTCCCACTTTCTCTGTCTTGTTCGGCCTGTTCGTTGACCAGACGCCGCCATGCTGTCCAATCAACCTTTATACTCGATCAAGTTTTCTTTTTTTTATGCCTTCCTATTTTTCGCATTTTGTCTCCTTTTTTCATCTTTTTCTTCCTTTTGTTAATGGAAAATTGAAACTGTTGTGCGGAGGTGAAGAAGAAAAGACGAAGTTGTTAATTGTTAATGAATTATGTTTATTATATGGATTAATTTTATTATAGAATTTATAAAACGGCAATATTAACACTACGAGTGTTGAATATTCTGGACATAAATGACGACGATTTCTTTATAGACGACGTGCAGTCTGTTATGATTAAATTACGGATTTTTATACATTTATGAGAAATTTATGTGTGCAGAAATGCGTAGAGTATACATGGTATGCAAAAACATATAAGATATCTAAAATGAATTTCTTATTACGATACTTACAGAATGAAACAAATTTATTCTTAGAGTCCATTCCTTTAGTTGTGTTCACAAAAATATGAACTTGCGCAAAAATTCACAATCTAATTGTGCTCATTACTTCGGAAACAGTATTTTTCATTATTACATTGTTGCATATTTGTACAAGACATTAGTTGGATGTTAAGTAGATGCATACATAACGAAGTAATAAGTTATCTAGAAATAAATGACTGTCTATTGCTTGTTTTTAGTTACTACTCCGTTCAATTCAATTACTCCGTTTCAATTATTTGTCTCTGGAAATATTACAGTGGAGCTTTTATTAGGCAGAATCTGATTCTATGGTTTCCATTGTCTATGGACTCCATTTTCCATTGTACCAATAATTAGTTTATTGATCACTAGAACGTGATTATATTACGTGCATATACATACAAGGCCCGGTGCAGACAAGCGACTTTTTAACATTGCATTCTGACTGCGTCGTACGTCTTTCTTTGTTTCTCCAGTTGAAAACAACGAAGATTGTCATAGCGAGAACGCAGCCTTAAATAGTTGCTGTCTGCACTGGGCCTAATACCCTTTTAATAAAAAATAAATGAGTATTCTCAAAATTTATCGCCATTTAAAACCTGCAATATAATATATTTTTAGCGTATGATTAATGTAAATAAACTGTTGTTTATGTTATATTTATAACTATCGATCTAAAACTATCGATTATCTGACTTCGATTCAAGTTTCAATGAAACTGGTCTACCTTGATCATTTATAGAAAGATTCCATTCTATATATCATCTTTATTGTGTGATACACGTGAAATTGTATATTTGACAGATACTAATGTATATAATGTGATATATTGATCTTTTCCATCATTGGAATTTTTGTCATATATATATGATTAATATATAATTAAAAAATTATTGTATAACTATAAAATTACAAATGTTCGAAATATATTTGAACATATTATAGAGTGATATAATTTAAACAAAAACTAATGTCATCGAAATATAAAGTAGAAGTTATGTGTCTGCATTAATTTTTTCATGAATATAACGGACATTAAGAATATGCGTATAAGCAATTCTCTTAGGGGATAGCTTTTTTTAAAATAAACACCATAGCAAAGGATAATTGGCAATAATTAAAAGGAAATCTCTGAACATTATATATATTACACATACACATGTTTAAAGATTTATATAATAAGATATATATACTAATAAATATGCAATTATTGAATTCAATTTTTAAAAACACATAATATTTGTTCGTATAATTATTTTTAAATAATATAGTTATTTTCTACGAAGTATAAGACAAATGTTTAATCATAGTATAATTAGAAGCAACAATTAAAGGATTGCTAGTAGTACTATGAACGATTTTATTGCATCAATCATAATACTGTGATAAAAATTAACTTTGAGTTAATGAATAAAATAAATTAATAGAATTTTGTATCTATTTCGACTAATGTAGTATGTAATAAAACAAAATGGTGAAAATTATAAACAAGATATATCAGTCGCGGTATAAAGCGAACAGAATCCTTCGTTCTCAAACATCAAAATCAAAATCAAGAACCAACGTCTTTTTGTTTCAAAGCAAGAAGTTTAATTTATAGCAAAGAATGATCGGTGCGGCTGACTTCTGATTAACCGAACCTATAAATCCTATAATTCAATAGCGCCTTACAACATCTTACAAGCGAATGATTTTCCAGTTATCGGCAAGGAATCGCTTTAGTAAATTGCATGGCGGAATTCAACGTGAAAATATGCGAAATTTCCCCGACCTTCTTCTTTTCTCTTGTGATAGAAATAGTAAGATTAAATTAGATAAGATAGAAGAGTAAGATAATGATACGTGTATCTAATGATTCAATTAGCAGGCTTCGTAACAACATCGACGGTTACTGAGCATTAATTCATGGTCGACGGTTTAAGAAACGGTATTACCTACTAGCGACCATTAGTCCTAAATAGCGGGTGATTATAGCGCATGAGAATATATATTATATATTTACATATCTATTTTTTTATACTAGCTTATTTATATTTTTAGTTTATTTTCAATATTTAAGTATACATTGAAGCGATAGATCCAAGTATATAGATTAATTCTATTAATATTACGAAGTTTTAGAACTGTCTTTTAATATTTAAATCATGAATAAAAGTTTCCTTTTGTAATAAACTTAATATCGGTAAAAATTACATCATTGAACTTTGTCAATAAAATTAATATTTTATTTTGTATTTAAATAAAAATTGTTATTACTTTGTTGTATAATTGAAATAATATAAATGAAATGAGGGTATAATGAGAGTCGAATATTGTCAAATTTTTAATTAATATTTTGTACATTAATTTTTTATTAATCAATGTTACATATAATTTCTAGTTTAATAAAATTAAACGACAGACTAAATGTTTTAATTACAGAAATTATATTTATGAGTTTAGAATGTCGATAGGAACATTCTATTATTATAATTGTAATCGTATTTACTGCGTCACCTGTATATTATTCAATGATTTTCGGATATGTAGTACATATATTAGAAATACTCTATTATATCCTTAATATGAATAATAATGAATTGAAGAATGCGATAGGACGATGTTTCAGAAATGATATTTGAATATGCTCAAGCATAAAATGAAATAAAAATTAATGAACGCATATCAAATACACATATACATACATAATTTACAAATAGAGCTTTTCATGTTTTATAATGAAAAAGTTTCATTAGTTCAATATTTTAAAGATATAGAAAGATAGGCTATTTTTTCTATCTATGTATAATGATTTCCTTCTCCTGACAGAGAAAAGATTATTTAATAGAATTGCTTAGAAACTATTTTTTTTATTTGTTAATGTAATTATTACTTACTTGTTAAATTTGGAAATAGAAACTTCAATCTTAAAAAACAAGAATGTCGTGAAAGGCAAAATATCATTGATAACGAAAAAATCAAAGCAATCAAATTTCAAATAACGCACAGTATAAACATATATTGTATTATATGAGAATTAGTAAGAAGATCATAGAGAGAAATTAATTAAGTTACATAGAAAAATTATAAAAATAAATGTATTGTAAAATTATAAAAATAAATGTATTGAAATATGTAGCTTCCTTATTCATTTACAATTCATATGAATTGTTCGAATGACCCAACATACGTATAACGATTGTTGTTTTTAAAGAATGATTCGGACGTATGCCTGTCTGTAAGAATTCATTTGTTTCATCATTCGCGAATGTTCACGCATCGTCGCGTGAATAAAAGTTCACACAAATTTGTGTCTATTGTGATCATCCTTAAAGTGGTTGCTAGCATCACGACGCGACGGCACCCTGTGCCGATAAATTTTATAGGTCGAACGGCGCCCGGACAAATGAGCAATAAACATAAACTGTGCTCAGCAGTTTCTGTTATTGCGGTCGTTGCATTGCAATGCCGAGTCGCGACACCAGTGCACGCGGTGCTTCTTTATTTCGAGCACCGCGCCGCACCGCACCGCACCGCACCGCACCGCACCGAGCGGTGTCGTGTTATAGCGGTATTGAAGTCACTGCACCGTGAGAATACAGTTACGTGGTATTCTTGTGAATAATGCTGACCATTAGTGCGTTCGGGGGAGAACGTAATGCCATCAGAACTTTCAATAAGTCTTTTACCACAGAGCACACACACGGGGAAGAGACATTTATGCTTTTAAATTTGCTACTGTATAAAGGTAGCTGACCGACTAGATATTTTTCTTATTTCGTAACGAATTTTTATCAATTTCTAAATACCGAAATTAGATTTCTAAGGAAGCTTTTTAAATTTATTGTACTTTTTGTGCTCCAGTGGCGTTATCAGAGAAATACCGATGATGTGAACATTTCTATTTAAAAACTAAAAAGCTTTTGTGCGTTAATATGTATAATATAATATAATAATATTGCCATTCAGAATAAGAAATGCAAGAGGAATGTCGTGTTAAACGTGCAGTTTATCGGTTGTCACAATTACAGTGCTAAAGACACGCTAAGAGGCAATAAGATATTTGAATTTGAATTTGAAATAATAAAACACGATACACCGGAGGAAAAAAATTCGCCCACGATTAATAGTTTATTAGTTTTTAATATTTTATTAATTTAGTAGGTATAAGGGAAAAAGTTGATTAAATACTGAAATATTAAAGCCACATTTCAAATTTTGTAGCAAACAGTAAGGTTCTTGCCTTGCCTTTTTACGAATTATATGGAATTTATAAACGTGATTTACTGTATAGGATAGAAAAATAGTTATTTTGTTGGTTTTGAAGTGTTGTGAAGAAAAAACTGGTTAAGAACTGAAACTTCTTGTTTTTATCAGAGATGGTTTTTAGAGAAAATGTTAGCTGTTTATAATGATGTAACTGAATTTATGTGATACACTACTATACACACTGTATATAATGAGGAAAAGTTTATTCTCTTTAGAAAGCGTTGAGCTTTCAAATTATAAATTAAAGATGTTTAATATAATGATATTTAATACTTAATATTTATTGTATGATTAAAATTAAAATATATATGATTATTAACACTTTCACGTCCGATGGCACCAATATATCAAGTGCAGGCAAAATATTAGTGTCTTGAAACAGCACATTGGTGTCACCCGCAGTCGACTCTGTATGTAAAGTTTACGAACATGAAATTTTTTACCAAAAAACGCCGCTTACTGATTGAAATTATTAGCAAATTTATACAGACGGCAAAGTATTGATACTGTAACATTTTAATTTAGTCACTGAGATAAAAAAATTAGCAAAAATTTTCTTACCGTGTTCTTCTCTTGAGGTTTTTATTGGTACAAAGCCTTTACAGAATTTAATGAATTTATTGAAATTAATTTTGATTTGAGTCATTAGTTTCATGCGTAATTATCGGTTATGTGCGAATGGTTTGCACCAGCACCCTGACATTTCGACCAAAAGTTAACGTGTTTAAAATTTATTACGTAACTAAATACATACATATACATATATATATATATATATATATATATATATATGTACAACTAGAATATTGACAATACTTGCGCAGAAAAGGGGAAAGAACGTATCATCGTCTACAATCTAGCCTTGATAAAAGATCTCCCAATATCGACTACCATATATGTATTTGAATTGGATATCATTGCAAAATAAACTTTAATAAAATAATTCAGAATTCTTTAAAGTTGTCTTTTTGCAAATCAGGAAAGCTTGCTGTTTCACCGTATCTTTATGTTAATAAAACTCATATGTATATTATGTACATTGATATTCTATTCTAAGTCAAATTTAAATAAAGTACTCTAAAGTTACTCAATTTTCGTTTATGCAAACCAGGAAAATTTGTTTTATTGTATTTTTTGTATCATCTCTGTGAAAGTGTAACTGATGTATATGTATATGTACATACACATATGTATAAATAATTAGGTTGATAGGGTACGTTATACATTGCAGGAATCTAACAAGAATGGATGTATCTCTACTTTAATGTGTAATTGATTAAAACTACATCGAAGTTGTGAAATTATCTACTGTAAGGAAACAGGCTAATAACAAGGACTTTCTCTTATTCATACGAAAGCTCATTGGTATGCTTACGCGGAACAAATGCCGAGCCTTTGGAATGGCGAACAGTGTGCCGTAACATTAACGAATAATTACTGAGATCACGGCCTGTTAATGACCTAATGGAACTGTGTTACTTAATTTTGTTGTTTCCACATTCAATGGAAGGAAGCATTATTTCAGACAAAAATGTTGAGGAATATTCGCGAAAGATAAAAATTAAAGTCCTGTAGTTTAAACTGTGAAGTTTATTAATATTGTTAATTGAGACAAAATTACGTATTATTTTAGGTATGTATTGCAGTACATTTTTAAAAATAAAATATGCTTCACAAATACAATTCTATTTAATAATATATCCATAATTCTGTGCTGTGCATGCAAATGTAGGAATAATAATTGTTGATCCAAGAACAATGTATTAATAAATAGGGATTATAAAGAAACAAATATATGATAAATAAATAAATAATAACGCTTGTTTCAAAAATATAATTTTAAGTAAATTGGAAGTAAATAAACTAATCAAGCGGATATGAAGTGAGAATATAATACCTAGCTTGTTTTAGGGCAAAACATAGTTTTTCTTACCAAATTTTCCTTTAAAAACAGCGTTATTAAATAATATATAATTTGAAATTATTAAAAGCATATAAAATTTAAAAATGCATATATATACAATAATTACAATTATATTTTAAAAGATTTCGTTTCAACTAAAATTGTCTATAATTTTCTCATAGAAAAATATCTCATTTCCACATTATTAGTCATTATCTACCTTAAATTAATTAAAAAGTCCTCATAAAAAAACATAATAATAATATAAGATTTTAGTTTTATTGGTGTTTTGTCAGTGAGAAATATCTTATCATTTTAAAAACTACATATAAAATTACCATTTTGTGTAATTAGTTTATAATATATGTATATTCGGTAATCGAATAAATGGTGGCATTGCCTTTTCAATACGTTCTGAAAGACAGAATCAATTGCTTTGAGTCTAAATTGGATGCTGAAACATATAAGAGATAATTTTGTTTCACCGAATCTCTCAGTTTTCTGTACATATTGATTTTATATTTCTATAATATATATATTTCTATAATAAATTTGTAATCTGACCAACTTTTAAATAAATGTATCTGTTATCGATGATTTAACTTTAATTGTAATAGGTTCTAAAATCACATTCTATTTAATAACGATATTTATTAAACAATACAAGAATTACAAGAATTACGAGAATATTTCTTATATAAAATTTTGCGATATTATTTAACAATTGCATTTTTATATAATACTTTCTGAAAATATATTACATAAAATATTGCATCGTTTTTATTGTAATGACAATTGATATATGGAAATAATAAATTAGACTGATTTAATTTATAAATTTCGAAATTAATATAATGGCTCACCTAAAATGTTAAAAAACGCATTTATTTTTTAATTATTGTAATAATTATATTAAAACGTTAAAAGTTCTCGGTGTACATTCTTTTTAGTGATGTTCACTTGGCAAGTTTGTATTAAAAGGTTTCTTAATAATCGTTTTTAGCATTAAGGGAATATCGCATATCCTGAGTAGATTATTTTTTCCAGAATTTTGGACATGGCTGGAAGAAGAGATAAAGGTCGATAGTTCACTGATGTTATTGATGGTTTCCCTGGTTCTAGTATCAACATGGTTTTTACACATTTCTATGCTGTGGACAAATAACTGTGTCTTAACATAGCGTTGTACAAGTTGATTAGGTATTTAATTGCTCTTTCCGGCAGTTACATGTCCGGTAGCTATCGTAAGAGCTTGCCAGTTATCAGGTTTATTCCTGATGCTTTCCCAGCACTAAGTTTGTTCATTAAGTCTTTGCTGTTCTTAATGTGGCCGATTTTATTTCGAATTGATACTGATACTTTAGCTATCCATTGTTTATGTAAAACGATTGCATTTAAGGCTGTACTCTTTCTAGAATTTTTGCTGAGTTTCTATCGTTCCAACAAGGAATGTTTGTTTCTGCTCTTTTCAGGTTCTAGGTGATTCTCCACTTGGCTTCTATCCATTTGTTCTAGATAGTACTAGAATTTTTCCTTTCGGAAGGCGTGCATGTATTTTCATATTTGTCGCGTCAAGTAATATGTTCTTTTGTTTTGATTTGTTCAGTTTCGTGCACTGGTAGTTTCGTGCATAACATGTTTTCGTACACAGACATTTGAAGTAGGATCGTGAAATCCGTGTGTGCAGTGTCCACAGCCTCGGTTACTTCCGGTGTTGCGATTGAACGTGGATTCAATCGTGTCTGCGAAACCTTCCCAGTTGGTTAGTTTGGTGGTTAACACAGTGAGTCATTTGCAGGGTAGTCGTGAGTTATACTAATATAATTATTATGTTAATATGTTATTATGTTAACATTAGTGGTTTGTAGTTTGCTATTGCGAGGTTTGGTACATCGGGTGTAGCAGCTTTACCCTAAAAGGAGGCTTGTTTTTATGAAATTATTTGTAAATTCTATGATCTTATAATGTTTCTAATTTCCTACTCTCTTGCTCATACTAGTCTGGAGTCCCAGTGCGTGTTTGGTATTGAAGTTGCCGACAATTATACAAATTTCTTATATCGCGGTAAGTGGGATACAAAACTTTGTGTTGTGATTTTGTTAACAGGATAGGTGCAACATGAGGTGATTATTATTTGAATGCTATTTATTTTGACTATAATGCATGTTGTTTGAGTCTTATTAGTCTGTACAGCATTAATTTAAAATAATAATAATAATTAATAAAAAGCGAATTTCTGTCGGAAATGTATATAGAGCCTCTTGCGAAGAAATGACCTGGTAATGCCCCACTTCACGCCAGAATGGTGTCACAGGTTTACAGCCAAAAACAGACTGCAACCAAAACGGCATTTCTGAGCGCGGCTCTTCTGCGCTGGTACCTCATTTACAATTTGTCGCAACTATTGTATTAAGAGGCTGAATCGTTCAGCTGAAGTAGACGAAACACTAGGTAGACGTTTAAAGCAAAGTTACGGCTATTAATCTAACATGATTAAATTTTAGACAAGAATAGTTGCATTTTTTCTTTTCTTCTTATAAATTTAAGACAGTTGTAGTAAACGTATTTTGATCGTCTGTGACATTTAGATCATAAAACTTCGTGAATGTTTCTGAATCTTTGGTTCATCGTGCAGTTGGTTTATCGCGTTTATACAAACACCCATTTGCTTTACTGCGAATGCCGACGCACGTCGTGTGCTATAAGCCGTAAAATGTTCCGCATTTATTCGCTTGCTGCATAAAATATTTTTTATTAATCTACTGAGTGTTTGAGTACTCGCTGATTTACTCATTGGTTCTTTAGATGAGGTAAAGAGCGCGTCTACATTCTAACGTATCTCCTTTGTCCTTTTAAGAGAATTTTTGTTAAAGCTAGAATCTTGAACGAAATTATCCTTTTTTCGAAATTTGATTCGAACGTACGTTTCCATGGGCACATTTGATAAAAGAGAAACATCGTCGATGACTGCCCCTGAGAAGGAACTCGACGAATAACCTGCAAAATGTTTTCCGATAGGTTGTGAGTGTGCTCGCGTATTTTTCTTATAAACAGTTCAAAACTCTTTTGAACTCGAATCTAACCCTTGTTCTTGTACAGCCATTTTATTTATTTATTTATTTTGTACAGTTTATAATTCTTTGTTCGTAAGTCTAATCCCCGAACTTCTGACTGTTGGAAAAATGAGCGAACGGGGCGATCAGATGATCACCTGCTTGTATTAGGTTGTCCGAAAAGTTTCTTTCGTTTTATAAAGAAATAATTGATGACAATGTTTTTTGTTTTATATTAGTTTATTGAATTATGCACGAACATAATAATAGAAATAGAACGAAATGAATCATACCTAATTCAATAAAACAATATAAAACAGAAATTGTTGTTCATCTATTATCACCTTATGAAACGAAAGAAACTTTCGGACAACCTAATGCAAGAAACAGTTCAGAGTACCACTCTATTTGTACGATTCGATTCCTATACATCCCAAGCACAATAAAAAGCAATTTGAAAGCAAAAACCATAAATAAGTTTTCTTTATTTTCTTCAGATTCCTCTGCAATCGATATAGCAGATTCTTCAACCAACTCTCCTTTTCTTCTTCGCTCGAAAGAAAGCAACGTTTCCTTCTATCGTAATAATCTCTATTTTGTCTACAAATTCCGTATGGCTCCATTCATACAAAATGAAAGAATGAGATAAGCAGAAGTGCAGCGTTGAGAAGCGCTGTTTCAGGCGCATTCCTTTTTTTACTGTAAACCTGTGGCACTAATTCAGCTCGAAGTGGGGCACTACCGAGTGATCTCGAGGAAGAGGTACGAAATACAATACTGTTTTTTACGAGAATGGTGGCGTCTCCACGTATTCTACGAGTTGCAGATGGAATTGTATTTTGGTATCCATGTACTGTGTAAAAAGATCTATCCGTTTCGTATGGTTTTTATAGCGTGCATATATGAATATCGTGGAGTGAGGAAAGCCTTGAGTTCATCAATTTTTATTTGGAGAGCGTTGTAATTATCATTGTTATCATTTAATCCATGTTATCATTTTAAATTTATCCATTACTGGTTACTAGCTTGGTTCTACTAGGAGTTCCACGACACGTTGTTTGTTCCACAAATAAGGGTATTTTGTTGAACAATTTCTCAGCCAATGCATTGAAATTGTTATTCATATCTCCGTTTTGTTTAACCTTTGATCTTTAGTAACGTCCATATATAATTTGTTAAAATTTATAAGTGGGTAATTTATTGTGTGGCTACTGTTTGTCGCCTTTCTATTGGGTATATACGAATTATTTGTTTGTTTTTGAGGCCACGTTTTGGGCCTTTGCCTGGTTATCTCCGCGATTAGTTCCTCCCTTAGTTTATAGTCTCTACAATTAGTCGGATGAGCTTCTTTGCAGATACTGCAAGTAAGTTTACCTAATCTGTTTACACAGCTTTTAGAAAACTGTTGTTTTGCACACTTTATGCATTTATATCCTCTATTTCAGTAATTGCTTGTATGATTTGGCAGTTCAATTTGTATTATTGTGTGAAGCAACCTCGGAATATTGAAAATTTCCGTGTTATTTTTAGCTGATTGAAGTTCTATCGAAAACATCGATGAGGCCTGGGTAATTCTTTTGCATGTGTAATGCTGTATATCCATAGAGCTGCAATTCACGCTTGATTTAATGAATAGGAGTGATGTAGTGCAAAGTTTTAATCGCTGCCTCGTATCTTCTTCCTTCTTTTGGTTGAAATGTGTAACAGCTTACGTTTAGGCCTTTAGGAATCTTGATAGTTTTGCGGGAAATGTTCATAGATGACATTTGGATTTCTGTCTCTTGGTTAGTGGTTTTAAGGATGTATATATTTTCGATGTATTTGTTTTAGAACTTTAATTAATGGATAAATGACATCGACAAGGATGAATATCGAAGAAGGAAATGTGGTTAGTTCGTTAGTTGAGGGTGAACTGGTTTTGCCAGTGCTTGGGCATTCGTCTTGCAAAGCATGGTATGTATTGATGAGCAGCATATTGGAATTTATTAACTATTTTTTAGATACTAGTGTTTGTGTAGATGTTGTAGGTAGGAAGTTTAGAACTCGTTCTTTATTAGTCATTTTCCTCTTCTTAGTCCTTTTTTCGGATGCTCCAGATATTATGGACATTTCTCTGTTCGTTACATTTCGACGTCGTTTATAGCGTGATTAATTTCTTGTGAGATATATTTATTTTTGCTATTTTCAAGAGACAGTTTTGTGGATTTTCCGTTTGGACGTCTATGTCCTACTCACGGTTATTCTTCAAGAAAGTATTCACTGTTTGAGGTGTTCCACTATTACGTATCGTTACTTTCTATTTACTAACTACACAGATGATTTATGTATATGTACTTACGTGTGTATGTATTTATGTGTGTGTGCGCCTATATTTGTGCTCTTTCCAGAGGTAAATTAGGAACGCACATAAAATCATTTATTTTCGTTAAATATTTAATATACAAACAGTTGAAGCGTTACAAAGCATTGTATTCATATCATACAGATTTGTGTAACTATCCCCGTAAATCCAATATTAGATTTTTTGTAGGTGAATTCTTTTGAAAATTGTAATTAAATCTCTCAATAATTAGGATACATAATATATCAAAAACAAGAAGCACAAATCAAACATTGAAGAAATATACAGATATATGACAACATAAAAGAATACGAAACAAAATATAATGAATTTTTAAATAAAATTACTTTAAAAATTCTATCTAAACACAAATCACAAACAAACATGTAAAATGAAATACGATCCAAAAGTGTACAAAAATAAAAGTTCGAAAAAAATCAAGGAAATGAAAATAAAATCAGCTTACAGAAAGCTGGCTATTTTTGTGATAATAAAATGTCTTGCGATGCATGGACATGAGAAATACACTTTCTATTTTTATCGTGTTTGTATATTTAATACCACTGCATCTGATCTGATTGTGTATTCGTACGATTGTAAGTAAATTGTCACAACTTTCTATTGTGACGAACATACGAAATATTTTGTTCTGGTAGGGACCTAACACTTTCGCGACTAATAACATAGCGACACGTCTTTTGATTTTTAATAAGCCGGAAGTGACTAACGTAGTACGTAAGAACGTACTTACCTCATCTGATAATTATTTTTATTTGAATATTTTCTGTTCGTGTAAAGTGGTGGGTTCGATAATTCAATTCACGATACAAAAGTATTAATTTTCGATTCTTATATTTAATTTTATCTAGTTAAAAGTTATAAATATTACGGAGGTAAACTACTATTATCGGTTTCACGTTGCATTAGAATAATTTCGATTGGAAAATTGTATAATTATTTGCTGAAAGGGCAAATATCTCTAAAAGTAAGAAAGAGAGTAAGAGAAACAAATAGTTTTTGAGATAAAAATTCGTAAATATAGACTGTTTTCGCGAAAGTGTGTAAAACTTGTATTTAAAGGTCCTTATTTTTAAGCATATTGGGGATCAGAAAAATGATGAGTTGAACCTCTAATTTTGTATAAGCTACATTATACTTGTTAACATTAGGACCAAGAGCTGACCAATTTGTTATAGAATGGTATACTAAAAAAATCTGTTAATAAATTTAGTAAAGATAAAAAATAATAACCTATGTATGTAATCTTTTATTTTCCTTCCTTTCATAATCTACGAATATTGGAAATAATGTCAAACTTCTGGAAAAGATAATCTCAATGTCGTTGCATAAATGTTTAATGCAATAAAGTCGTCGATATAGGATCCAATTTTTAACTTGTGTTTAATTAAAATTGAGTAATGCAATATTATTTTTCATTTATGATATTTCCAGTATTATACTTTATAGTATCCATAGCATATTTAACAATTTAGTTTCACTTTGTGATAGGATAATATAATATTCTTCATGTACAATAGATTGTAACTTTTAATTACAAATGAAAAAATTAAAATATATTAAAACCTAAGACTTATGAAGCTTTAATTTATAAGAAGTTGCAAGAAGCTGACTTCTCTTATACTTCGGATAAATTTATGTAGAAAATGATATAAGAATATCATGAAATTTCAATAAATGCAGTATAAATATTGAATTTAAGTATTGTTGTAGATAAAATGCACTGTACATGTCCTGCTGCTGCATCACAACGGGAAAAGTGATAAATTAAAGAAGTTAAAAAGGTTAAATACCTAATATCTGTAAACAAATGCATCGGACAGCAGTCAGTCAGTGTGTATCTTTCGTAATTAGTAATTAGTCACGGCATCTGTGAGTGATTTCTGTAATCATTCATGGAGTCAAGTATCGTTTTAGTTAGTGAACAATCATGAACAATCTCGTGCAGGTCTTTCAATTGAAAATAGCATCAACAAGCATTCGCGCAGTAGCATGTCGTTAACCATTCGTGGCGATCACTCGTACATCGCGTCGTATCGTATCGTATAATCATTCGCAGCAATCATTCGTAAATCTCGTCTCAGCAGTCGGAGACAATTCGAAACCTTCTCGTCGTTCCGAGAAGTACAATCCTTGGTATCGTTGATTAATCATCGTGTATTCAGCCACTACTCTCCCTCGCGAATCAATTACCCAAAGTTAATTCGGCGGTTTCATAAGTACAGTGTCACGGATATCAGACACACGCGTACGTGCAAATAATATATGCGTAATAGTGACAAGAAGCTTTTTATATACAAATCAGAGTTTCTTTTATTCTCTATATGAGGTATTTGTCTCTGAAAATACTTAATGAAAAATCTTTTCATACAACGTTAAATAAGATATTCAGCTGATTTATCTTGTATATGTGTATTTGCATATACATTTATGGACCTTTAAGTTTCCCACAAATTTACAGAAATCCGTAATTTAGTTATGACAATTAAATATCGTGCTGCTTTTAATCGAATGAAAGTTGTGGTTCTTTTAATTCCTAGTAAACTTCTGCTAATTTTACCATGTCGAACACATAAATTACGTTATTTGTTAAACCATCGGTGTAAGAGGTCGAGCGTCGTTCGTGTGATACCATGATGCTACGATATAACGAATGATCGCTCATCGTGCTAGCATTTTCGGTAGCATAAGATCCCGTTGCACGGAGTATCGGCATATTGCTACTCTTATTTGCGATTCGAGATTTCAATTGACAACTCTGAACCAAGAGAGGGCCTTGACCTGGAATAATAGATTGTATTTTGTTCAAAGAGTGAGGGATAAATTTATTTTTTTTTTTTATACACACATTCGGTGAAATACATTGACATTTTTAATACTTGGGGAAGTAATAGCGTGTATACACTTAACAGGCATACTGTATGATTGATATTTTTTAATTGATTATTATTTACAGCTCAACAACCGATTTTATTACAATCAAGTTGAGCTTTTACACTCTTGGAAAAGTGATGTTTAAAAAAAGTAGCAATTGTAAAATTTCCTTAATTACCTTTTACATTATTAGACTTCTTTTTTCATTTTTAATTATTTGAAATTTTTATCATTGTTATATCTTTTGTCAATTTTTATAGAATTATTATTATCAATAACAATAAAATAAGATAAGAATCATACAAATATAGCTAATTTAAATATAAACGAATACCAATATAAATGAAAGGAGAAATATATAAAATTCATTAAAAAAAATAAGTGATAATCTTGTGAAAAATCAAACAAATTAATTTGGTATGAAAGGAGCAATTTATTTTGAATTAGGTGCTACAAGTCGATTAGGTGTTCTTAAAATTATGTTGTTTCTATACCGACTCCAGAACTTTTTTCATTTCTCTCTTTTTTTTTATGTATATTGTATATATGACCAATCAGAATGATTCTTCTCGCATCTTGTTGGACATGTTCTCCCGTTGGTTGTATTAAACAAAATTTTTCGATTTGATCATTGTAAACTATTTCTCTTTTCAAAAACTAATATTTGTAATGATTTGACCAAGCAAAATGATTCCTTTTGCATTTCGTAGTGTATGTTCTTCCGCTGTATAGTTACATTCTTTTACATTTGTAAGCTATTTTTCTATATCTATATCGTTGCAAAAATGCATTCTTTACGTATGTTCCTTAAGGGGGTCTCCTGAATTAGAATGTTCTAAAACAGCGTCTTTTTGTGATTTTTTTTAAAAGGGAAAGAAAGAAACAAAGTTATTGAATTTTGAGGTGCGGTTTTATATATGTTTAACGAATGCAAGGAAATTATTTTTAGATCAAAAACAGAAAATTATGACAGATTTCTAAGCCTATTTCACGGGCTGCAGTTTTCAATCGGTGTGCAAGATCCACCTCGTAATTCTTGACTGAAATAAAAAACTAACAAAAGGATTAAATTATTATATATTTTTCTTCTGGATGAACTACAAAAAGAGGACAGAAAATATTGAGAAATTAAAAATTTTGGCGGGTTTCAAGAAAAAATGTGTTTCATAAAAGGAAGAAATATGCTTCAAGATGCTATAACAATTATTTAAATAAACTTTTTGACGAAATGTTTTAGTTTATCTAGAAGAAAAATATAGAATAATTTAATCCTTTCTTGATCTTTTGTTTCAGCCAAGAATTACGAGGTGGATCTTTCACACCGATCGAAAACTGCAGCCCGTGAAATAGGCTTAGAAATCTGTTATAAATTTTCTTTTTACTATAAAAAAAATTTTGTTGTATTCGCTAAATATATATAAAACCATACCTCGAAATTCAATAACTTGGTTTCTTTCTTTCTCTTCTAAAAAAAATCACAAAATGACGCTGTTTTAGAACGTTCTAATTCAGGACACCCCCTTAATTACTTAGAATTGGTTTGAGTTCTCAGAATGAAACCACTTACACCTTCTAGGTAGTCCACCAATTGATCCCATTTGCAAAATTTCTCCAATTTACTCATTGTTAACTAGCGTTATTGCAAAGAATTTGTTCTTTACCAATTTCATTCATGTGTATTCAGTGAGTGTTCTGCAGTTGTTGGGCTGACATCGAGATGATTCTCAATATACACTTCAACTCGTGTTTTTGTCGCAGAAAACATTATTTTGCGCATTCGTTTTCTGGCATAACTCTACTTTCGTTGCGAAATAATATGTGATACACTAATGAGGTATAGAAATATCCTTCTCTATCACTGTTTAAAGTATAATATCGATAGCACAGTTTGCTGCTTATTCGTATACGGGGCTGGACAATCCATACAATTTTTTATTCATTAATGAGAACTAAAAATTGGAATAAATAATAAATAGATAGAAATAAATTATCGTCTTACTAATGACGATGAAAACTATATTACGTTGGTCCCATAATATTGATCGCTTCATTAAAAAATGTGAAATAAAAGATATTTTGCCAAAAAAATATTACTGACTTCGAAAAGCGCTAAAAAGTATGAAATAATTTCTATTTTATTTGTATTTTATCTACGTACATGTGCAACAACGGTTAGATTACACATTTAGTTACTAAACAGCATACTAACTATATTGCAACCTTCTCGAGAGGCGGCGAAAAATTACAAATATTACTAATATATTGTCTAATTCCATTTCTAATTGTAAAACATTAGTGATTGTAATGATTGCATCTTAAGTTAGTAAAAAGCTTACTGTATGTGTAATACCATTATCCTGTACACTATTAATACATTGAGCGTAATTTGTATCCGTACGGATACAAACGACGTTTCTCAATTTGGCCACTATTAAAACACGTTCATGATGATTTTGTATTATAATATATTGTAGCTTTAAGCAATTAGAGTAAATTTGTTGAAATTTGAATTATATACGTATATAAATGTGTGATTTCAATATATTTAGTATGCTGTTTAAGTAAATGGGTAATCTAACCATTGTTGTATATGTGTCTCAATAAGACAAATAAAATAGAAATTATTTCATATTGTAGCGCCTCTCGAAGTCCATAATATTTTTTTAGCAACAAATTTTTTACAATATACTATATACGAAAAAATGTCTCGTAATTAAGAAACATATTACGAGTATTATGTAATTTCTTTTTAAATAAGAACCACTATATTTATGTATATTTGTCACATAATTGTTTAATTGATGCAAGCAATAATCTTGCAACTTATGGTATTACAATTTCAAAATATATATAATTGAATCTATATACTTAATTTAAAATAAGCGACTGTTTTTATTTTTTTCTGTTTAATTATATTATAATTTATTAATTTTACTTCTCAGCTACAAAATGAGATTCGTTTACATATCTGATTGCACTCTTATTCATCTGCAACAGAGAATAGAGCAACTGTTTTTATGTAATTTATTATTAGAAATTTTTCTATATGCAGGGTATTTCATCTAACTTGACCATCTTGAATATCTCATTTATTTTTTACGATGGGCAAAAATATCAGAGGAAGAGAATACTCGATTCGAAGGGGAAAAAGTGCTAGGCAAAAAAATTTTTTCTCAAGGTCATTTTTTCGAGATTTCAAGATCATCGAAGTACTTTTTAATGGGACTACACATTTTCATTACAACAGTCTTATAGCTCATAAAAAAACAAATTGGACGATGTGCAATACGTTGATCTTCACGTGACTTTCAACGAGAAAATCATAAAGTTTTTCACTATTTTCAATACTCGTTTGGGGACGGTAAGTAGATATCTCAATTTCATTGGAACAGTGTGTCGTGTAATTGTTCCTGATGTTTATAAACAGAATGTTCCCCGATCGTTGGATAAGACGTGATGCAAGAATTGGCCAGCGCGATGCCGGACTTACGCTACTTGATACATAAAAAATAAATTTATAAGGATACACCCACAACACCAGAAAACATACGACAAAAGGGTTCTACACAGATGTACTTCAATTACTCCAGAAGTATTTAAAAATGTAGAAAAATCATAAATTCGCCGCCTCCAAAATTGAGGTTAACGTGCACATTTTGAACACATTCTGAAATAAATATTTTTATTTTGCGTTGAAACATGCAAATCTTAGCTATACCTTCTTTTCGTACAAACTTGATTTTCTATACTGTGTTTTTATTTTATAAATTATTTGAGAAATTTATTTTTGATTTTTTTAACAAAAGTGTTCTTTATTTCCTAAAAAAATTTGAAACTAAAATTGAGATAAAGAAATGCTACAACAATAAAAACATATAGATAATAAAAAATAGATAGTATTTACAAGAAGAAATAAAAGAGATAAAGAATGTTATCACAGCAGTGAATTGAATAATTTATTATGAAAACTATAATTATGAATGTTCTTACTTATGTATATAAATACATGTAAACATGTATGTAAATTATTCTTGTGCATGTTGAATAATTTTAGAAATGGAAACAAATAATAGTATTATATATAAAGTAATGATATATAAATAATAATGTAATAATATATGTACTAATATAATAATGTAATAATAATATATGTAATAATAGAAATAATAACGTAATAATAATATATAATAGTATATAAATAAATGAAAATAAACAAAAATAAATATTTTAAAATATTTATTTAATATTTATACGTATAAATATTTTTAATCGGTACATGTAGTTACACTGAATTTTCTGTAAACGCGTGAAACAAAGTCACGAAACCGAATCACGAAAAAAGAAGAAAAGAAAGAAAGAGAACGAAGGTAAAACGTGAGCAGCTTTTGAAAACAACGTTCGTAAATTAACTTTTGCTAACAATTTATTTAAAAAAGTACCTACTGCAATATAACAGCATAAATCCTGCAAAAAGGCAACTTGTCATAAAATAGGATTACTAAAATAGGCTGACGAATCAATATCTGTTGAAAAAGCACGAAAAATCTGGAGACTTGAGGCTCTTACAGCAAAATGAAAGGTTACACTCTACTTGACAATATGGATTCGAAATCCAGCGAGGAATGCATATCAAGGTCGATCTCTCAAGCCACCCGCGGCTCTCTCTCATTATCGTTCAGTAAATCTGAAGTTAATTAGAGCTCAAGTGGAAAGCCACTTCTGTTCTGTACGAACTAATCGAGTTCGAAGGAAAGATGTACATACATAAAAAATTCCTCTTGAGCGAAAATGGATTGTGGATCCAAATCGCTATAAGAGTTACGAAAATAAAATGTACATATCATATATCTGATATGTGTAAATACACATTGAACGCCTCTGTAAATATTAGAAAAATGGTTAAAGTTTTATATCATTTAATACATTCGAAAGTATTTGGAACTGTATACACGTGTATACACTGTGCATAAACTAGTGTATAAACTAGTGTATACACTAGTGTAGCAAACACTGTGTAAAGTATAATGGCTATTTAATATATAAAGTACCTCGAGTATGAGAGTATGTCAGTCCGTTGTATACGGAAAATTAGGAAAAATCGGTTTACGAGTTTTTAACTATGATGCACTTCTCTAAGAAATCTGAAGAGAATAATTTAATAATCATGAACAAACATAAAAGCTACTAAAACTATAAAGACATTAACATGGTCACAAGAAAAACTAAGGCAATAATATAGACAAATACCGATTTTTAAGCTCTTTGTCTGTGTTCCCTCATTTCAAAGGATCTAAAAGAATTACGCATTAATAATCATAACAAGACACTATACTGTAAAAATATTAACGTCGTCACGTGACAATACGAATATGAAATCAGCATTTGACAATTTTTCGAACCTTTAGAAAATCGATTTTTCAGCTACAAATTTTAAAAACATTCACAGACATGTACGCCACTATATAGAACATCTCTGACTTTTTTTTATAATTTTTCATTAAGTAGAGCAAAAGAAATGGAGTTTAAACTGTAAATTGTGTTTTGCCCTATAACTACCGTTGCAATAAGGATAACAGCTTGACACTTTCTGGAAAGCGTTTTCTTCGAGAATGAATGATATGCGCCCAGATCAAATTGCTTTGAAGACAATATTATCATGCTTATTCGGCTATATCCTTCGTGGTTACTTTTCTCCGTAGATCTTCACCCATCTGGAGAATAACGTTACGATGCTGGTGACAAGTCATTTTTGTCGCCGTCTACATACCGTGTACATACATTTGTTTTCTACTTTTAACTCTTTTAACTTTGAAGTTAACCTATTTTCGGTTTCCAATCGTCATATGCATGCAATCATATTATAAAAATTTGTACAATATAAATTAATTAGATTCATATACATCAAATATAATTATTTTTAATAATCAATAATTTAACCGATAAAACTTTCCAACCAATCTAACACGTAATCAATATTTCATTCAACGAATTCTACCTTAAGGGGGTGTCCTGAATTAAACTGTTCTAAAACAGAGTTCTTTTGTGATTTTTTTTTGGAAGGGAAAGGAAGAGATGAAGTTATTGAATTTTGAGGTATGGTTTTATATGTATTTAACGAATAGAAAAAATTTTGTTTAAAGTAAAAAAAAGAATTATAACGGATTTCTAAGCCTATTTCATGGGCTGCAATTTTCAATCGGCGGGAAAAATTCTACTTGTAATTCTTGACTCAAACAAAAAACCAAANTTCTGAGTGAACTAAACAAAGGCAGAGAAAAGTTTATTTAAATAATTGTTATAGCATCTTAAAGTTTATTTCTTTTTTCTAAGAAACACGTTTTTCTTTTAAACCCGCCAAATTTTTAATTTCACATTTTTTTCTGCCGTTGTTTAGTTCACCCAGAAGAAAAATATATAATAATTTAATCTTGTTTTGATCTTTTGTTTGAGTCAAGAATTACGATGTGGATCTTTCCCGCCGATTGAAGACTGCAGCCCATGAATTAAGCTTAGAAATCTGTTATAATTCTTTATTTTTACTTTAAAAAAATTTGTTTGTAAATATATATAAAACCATACATCAAAATTCAATAACTTCATTTCTTTCTTTCCCTTCTAAAAAAAATCACAAAAGAACGCTGTTTTAGAATATTCTAATTCAGGACACCCCCTTAATGCAATTTTATTTTGATTTTAATAACTACATTTAATCAACAATCAATGTTCAAACATATAAATAGATTAACAACCTAACTAATATCACTTTATGTGTTACTAGTAAGTAAAATACTGCATCTTAATATATGTATATGTCGGAAATGAAAGGACATCGGGCCTTTCGTATGGAATGGTTGGGAAGGACCCCAATAATTTAGCCTAGACATTTTACGATTACTGTATGTAAACAATAAAACTTAGAAATAGTTGTTTATGATTATGGATGCCCGAGAATTATGACAAGGGGCTTGAGCTCAAAGCGACATAACGGGTCGCTGAACGTACGGGAATGTCACGGGAAGGACATGTACCTAATAGAGGTACGGAGTAATTAAATAACTCTCCTTAAAAGCAAAGTCTGACCCGAGGGAGGTACAGAGAGGAGTATATAATCGTCACGGTTCCTTGTTACCATTTGTAATATTTAGACTTTCATTATTAAATACAGTTTCTATTACACGACAACGATGGTCAATTCGAGTTAACATTCATTAGACGCCCCTAATCATAATGTTAACCCGACACATATATATACTAAAAATATAGAATATGTAAAATACAGCGGTTATAAAAAGTATTCGTACATCATTGTGTTCACTATAGCGTTTACGTATTAATTATTAAGTCCAAATATATTAAATTTCGTATCATTTAATATAGTACTTTCATATGATTATTATAATTCCATAAAAAAAGCTTCATTGAAAAATAAGAATTTGTGCCCTTACAAGCAATTAATTCCTTTTTCAGAAATAAACCAACAAAGCTTCTCAATCGTTACTACAAATACGTTACTATCAATACTTTAATTAATTTAACGGATTCCACCTTAACATCTTAAATTCTTTACAATAACCGAAAACCTTTTTTGCATGTGTAATAAAAAATTTGCGAAACTAATCAATGTAGGATTAAAAAAAACACATTTTAGACAATTTTTATTAGAAAATGCGTCGTGACATATACGGCATGTCAGTGGGCGTTCGTAATAATTTTGATGTCGGATGACTATGTGACATACTATATATAGAGAGTATGAATAAAATAACGTTTTAGTTAAAATTTCTAAAAGATAAACACCCAAGAGGTTATTATTTTATTAATTTAAATATTTTAAAAATAAGAAAATTATATAAAATGTATACAATAGGTATAAACATTATTTACACTTGTAAGTCAGAACAAACAAACACACACAATATAAAAATTTTACTATAATATGAAGATATATTTATACATATAGCTAAATAAAAAAAATTGTTTGAGGTAATATAGATCATAAATGATCTTTATAGTAGTTTTTGAAAGTCTCTTTGAAACATAAACCTATCTTATCTTTACAGTCATTGTTCTTCTGACCGGTGTTTGAGAATTGACTAAAAATATTCAAGAGGTAAATGTGTTATCGCATGTCATTGGCGAGATATCCTATGACATACATACAAATATGCTATATTATCTGTTTCAAACGTGTTAATGCAATCCATTCTGATATTGATCGATAGCTAGAAACGAACATCACTCACCTTGCAATTAATTTGCATTGTAGAAAGTCAGTTCAGCGACAACACACCTCCCGTAATGTGGATAGATCGAAATTTGGTGCTTCTGGATACAGAACCTGTAGGAAGTGTGGTGACTAGAGCCCGTGCGGAAGACAACGAACAAGATCAGCTAACTTATGGCTTGGAACCTCTTGGACACAACTACAACGGAAATGACAGTCCGCAACCGCCGCTTCCTTTCTTTATCGACAATAGCACCGGCATTATCTATGTTAATGAAACGCTCAAAGGCAAAGTGAGTCACCAGTGTCACTTTTAATCCATCTTAATCATTTTCGTGTTCAAATAGTTTGTAAACACATTGCCTTCTTTACCCCCTTTTACTCTCTTTTCTTATATTTGAACAGTCCATTTCATTACTAAGTAATATTGTTAAATTATTGGATAAAGTTTTACACTATTATTCGTAAATAGAGAATTTGGCGATTTAATATGGCAAAGAATAACATTACTCGTGGAGTGAGGAAGAGGCAACAAATACAGTAATTTTGTAGATAAAATGTAATTTTCTTTGTAAAACGCTTCTAGTTTTTGGTTTTAACTAACTTAACCGGCTTTGAATGTCGGCGAAATATAACGAATGAAACAATATTAATATATCTTAATACTTTTTCAAATATTATTTGATCTCTATTCTATTTGATTAATAAAAATAACCTAATTAATGCTTAAATATAAAAGTAGACACAGAAGATGTTGGCACGTACCGTTTCTGTAACAAATTTTATACCTGTTTGGATAATATAAAATTAATATATTCCGTGTTTAGTGACAGTTCCCAAAAACAAAATTTTTGGAAATTTGAAATTAAATGAAAGAAAGTCTTAAGTGATGAAAAATTAATGTTTCGCGAGTTGTTAGTAATATATGTATTATAGCCAATATACACGGATAAAATTTAGTTTACGTCAATAGGAATATTTAACCAGGAAAAATCCAAAAGTATATTGTATTATATTTAGATCATGTATATTTTAAACAGCTTCATTCCTAAAAATTAATAGATTTCTAACTACAAAAAAAAATTGTAGTGATGCCCTAATCTTATTCCGCAGATTTTAGCTGTTGCGACATCTTTTTATTTCTTGAAATTAAAAATCATCTAAAAGCTATAAAGTACTTAACCTCAGCGTTACTTCAAAAAGTGAATAAGAAATATCTACCGGTATATCATTCTGGAAGGAAATTACTTTTGAAATATTTACAGCTAGCTATGAAACAGACTACACAAATGCCAGACTAAAATTAAAAGGATATTATATAACAATAAATTCAGCATTTAATTTCCAACAAAAAGTTTGAAATCACATCATTAAGCAGAAAAAGAGAGATAAAAGAGAGACTAATTTTACAAATCAATAATTTATTTGACTATCATGTTTATATTTTTGTATTTTTATTATATTACTATTTTTGTCTATTTCATAAATTTATATTATTTATTAATAAATTTTCCTAATGTAACTAGAGTTTATGTAATAGGTGCACATTGATTTTCCTCGTTCGTAGTGATTTTTCATTCATACAGAGTGTCCTAAAAATCATGACAAAATCGGCAAGAGATTCTACACACAAAAATAAGTGCAATAAAATTTTTTTCATTAGACGGCGCTTTGCCTCCAACAAAGCCAAATTTGGGAATTTATTCAATATTTATCATCAATTTTTTATAATCGCTAATTATCGATTGAGTCCGCGTAAGTAATCAGCAGCGAGTTATTTTACACGTGAAAATAGAATACAATTTTTTCGTTTAAGTCTTTATTATAAAGAAACTAGAGGCTGAACATGTTTAATTAAAATTTCATGTATCTAATACATGTGTACTTGATAAATTTTCAAATAGAATTTTTTAAAAAACGATATGTTCTATGAAAAAATTTCTACATTTTCAACTTATTTCTTTATGTGGAATCGAATAGAATAGAATAGTAAATAATATGATAATAATAGGAGTTGGCGTTCAGATAAGTGAATTCAATTGACAGAAGTTCAGGTGACTAGATACTAAAATTTTGCTTCTATAAATGAAGTTTAGACAAATAGAGTTTTACTGTGTTCTTTATTTTCCTACTTTTTATAATCATCGCCTAATTAGAAGTCATGGTATGATACCACGCAATGTCATGGTGGTGCGTTTAAGTGGTCAAGATCTCGTCGTTAGACAAGGGCAAAGTACGCACGATCACCTTTTTTCCCCGTCCGGAACGATGAGAACGTAACGCAAGCTGCGCATGGTCGACATTCAGGGATTGAACGACGTTTCTTGTTTCTTCTTTCCAGGGAGGGCAGAACCTGTTCCTTTACGTGACCGTCTCCGATGGTCAGCTCACGACAAAGACCGAAGTCTACGTCACTATCAAGAACACTTCGGGTCCCAAGGAACCCGACTGGACCAGGTAGGTTCTTCGTCGAGGACAAAATTGTTTGCGCATCGATTGATGAACCGATTCCGATCTTCGATGTCACTCACGACCACTCACTCAGAATATTGCTTCTATCCGCAAAAGTGAACAATCGAAGTATAACAACCGAATCTTTTTATCGTTTCCTAACTTTGCTCTTTGATTTTTAATTCTTGGAATTCCTTCCTTTTTTTTTTTCTTCTTTAATAATAATCTTTAAAGTTGCATTAATTACACAAAATTCATTATTATTGACGATACTTTGGGACGAGTATGTCGTAGGGAGTTAAATTTTCTTTTAGAATTTTGAGCCTCTCAGAAAGGAAAATATTTTTAATATTTGTTTATGATCGTTGAGATTTTTGTTCTCGTTAATTTTGAATGTAGATCGAATCTCGATATATTTGCAGCAGTTCAAACGGTTATTCTACTTTAAGATTTTTACTTTTAGGCCATTTTCAGCATCTTTTTTAGAAATATTTTGACCACACGTATATCGATAATATCCAGACATTGTTTTAAAGAAAAGCGATATCTGGCAATAATATAAACCTTCAAATACATTTACTTTAAAAAGAAAACATTTTTATGGTTTTCATAGTTTCGGTCGTTCTGTATATCATTTTTTCATATATTTTCAGCCACTGACCCAGACATCCGTCAAACCTAAAACAGATTAACTGGGAATCTTACATGAGTTACGAAAGTAAAATGTTCCTATTTATATTGTCACGATTATTTGTCAAGTACACACATTACAAATTAAAAGATCAACTTTAATCTATTTTGTGTAATCTATTTTGAATTTATGTTACGCTATTTGTATTAGATTGAATATTAAGAGTAATTATATTTCTGTTGAGGAATCTTTCATTAATTTGTATCGTATGCAGTATTAAAGAATCTTTACATTCATTATTCAAGGAAACTTCGCGTTATTTTTATAATGTATTCAAAGTCAGTTAATGGAATTTGTCGTAGAATTCGGTGTTAATGAAAGAGTAATCGCTTCTTTTTGTTGCCTTGTCTACTTCTTCTCAGAAATACAATGCAATTATCTTTAATTGCTACATAATTTTATCCTTTATGAACAGAATTGCATTTTTATTAATATTGAGGATAATATATTTCTTATAATATTTTTGATGTTATTCATTACGAAACGTCCATGACGATTTTCTAAAGTTTTCTTACAGTTCTTTGGTGGAGTTTCAAGATATTTGTATTGGCAGTTACAGGAGCGTATTCTCGCACTAGATGTTTGTCGTCTTATTTTGACTACATTATTCGATGATGCCAGTAATGTGTTTGCTTTTTATGTTGTATTGTAATATTGAACATACCGGCTTGGGGATTTAGAATTCTAATGAAAATTTGTAGTTATGTGACTAAGTCTACTTTGAATAATTTGACGAGAAGGCTATGACCAGTTATTCGAAAATATTGAATTCTAAGCGCACACAATTTCAATATTCATATTCATATTCAATACACCATTTCAATAATTGAAATGGGTAATTATATAACATAGCAAGTCGGAAATATATACAATTTTATAGATGTCTACTGTTAGATAGCAAGTTATAAAGATAGAAAAACATTTATTGATGTTAATAAAATTTATTGTATAAAATACAATTGTCTTTATTTGGCAAATTAAAGTATGAAATTTTAAGCTATAGGTTTTAGTAACCAACATCAGTACCTAACTCTTACATATATATATATAGAATAACTTTCTTTAATTTACAGCTGTGATTTTAAAAAGGACAACGAATTTAAATTCATATGATATATATATTAAATTTGTAACAACGTATTATAAGTAGAAACAAAAACTATAGTAGAATATAATATCTTAAAAGTCAAAATCTAATATAGTCAACTAATATTCCTAGAAATATACTTTCGCATTTTTGAATATAAAACCTACACAATTCTTTTCCTTCTAATAAATACAATTTAGGTGCAGATCAGATCTACATCTTTATTGATCTTCTGACTGTTACGTTATTAAATGGTTGAAAACAATTATTTTAAAGCGATTTCACTTAGAAAAAAATAATCTGATAGATTCGAAGATACGTCCTTTGAACAGTCTTTTAAATAACTTTTAAATAACTGCCCACAACGTGTTTTAAGAAACGAATAATATTAATTTAAGTTGTTAAGTTGCTTTAGTTTAATTAATATTAATCTGTATACATATTTTAGAAGTTACTAATACTTTTTAAGTGTTTAAGAACGCAACGCAGAATTTCAAAATCAAATAGAAAGATAAACTTGACGTAAAATTCGTTAACAGTACATTGAATTTAAAAATTGTTCTTCATCTGCGGCTTTCATATGTAATCCTGTTTCACTAGATTACGATCGAAGATTTATCAATTGGAAGATTAAGCTGATAATAATACACTTCATTAATTACAAGCTAAACTGGTATATATATTATAAAGAATTATCTATATTTTAACTTATCATCGAATGAAAATTCTTCAGTTCTATGAAAATCTTTCTCATAAGACCCATAACTTCATGATTTAATTAAATACAGTTCTTCTACAATATTACGCAATATAATTATTGCAAGTCTCATAAGACTTGTAGTCTTCAAATATCAGAGCTACTTTCTCATTGTTGCAAATCCTCAAATTACCAATCTGTATCGTGCTTCCAAACCAACACCACAATTTTCCTTAAACCGTCCCGTGGTCGATCGAGCAGAGAAGCCACAGGCTTGGACGAATCTACAAGTCTCAACCAACTTGCTAGAAAGTTTCGTCGGTAAATCACGAGGAAGGGTGTATGACCTTTCAGAGAACTACCAGTAGCCCGTTCCATTATTCATGCTCCAGTTCGTTAATAATATCTTTGAATCGACTGGAAAACGTTTCGGTGACCGACATGGCTCAACTCTATTCCAATTTTTCCTCGGCAGGAGCCCTGTAGGTTCTGCTGGCAGAAGACGCCCACCATTGTTACCGGGAGTAGTTCCTGGACAGGGATTATTCCGTAAATTGGGGATACCGCCGTCACCAGTAGCTGTGCCACCCAGTATTCCGAAAACGACGAAGTTACAGCCTGAAGACGCGAAACAGGCCGAGGTTGATCCCGGTCCTGGCACCACCGGTGTTCCGCAACAGCCCATGGAGGAGAACGAGGTCGAGGGGCCACCTCTCAGCTCGAAAATTGCACCTGCCGAGGCACCGCCTTCCCAAGATATAGCGATCACGTTGGTACCAGTCACGGCGGTCTGCGTGCTCGTCGTGGGCCTCGGTATGGGTGCGTGGTCCCTCAGAAACAAATATTGCAGGAATCGGAAATCCAAAGAAGACACGGTATGGAAACACGTTCTGTAGATGAAATCGTTGGAAACACACCGTGAGCCTAAATTCATAATACGAGCGAAGTTAAAAAGATTCTGTGGCTCAAAATAAAACAAAAATCAAAATTAGAAAAAAGCGTATATGAGAAAGCATATATACAAGCATACGTGTATTCGAGATAATTCTTGATAAAACATGTTCGAACTTCATTCCCTTCAAAACGGAGCGTTAACGTAGTTCTGTTATTCTTGATTCTAGTTTATATCGAGCCATAGAATCTCCTTAAATTTCACTTGTATCACGAATTCAGGCTCGCGATGTATAGTAAAATATAAAATTTTATCTTATTGCAATTCTCGAAATTTTACGTTGCTCTTGAATGTTGCTCTCGTTTTAACGAATATTTTTTAATACAATTTTTTAATTTTTTAAGAAAACATTTTATGTTGCACATAAAATTGAAACAAGGAATCATGCATTACATCTTTAAAAACCTTAAAATTTGTCAATTGTATGAGTTTTATGGTCTTCTTCTGAACATTAATAAAAATGCATTGATATGCGAATGCGTTAATAAATGCATTGCTTCGTTCAAACGCAATAGTGAGAAAAAGATTTAACGATTTTTAGTTGAAATTGTTATATTTATTTCAAATATCCTTTTGTTGTATTTTTACTACAGTATTTTTTATGCTTTTTTCAAGTAACTTTTATTATACATTTTAACAAACAATTTTAGTATATATAATAAATAAATTTTGTAAAAATTCTTAGTTTTGTATTATTATTGTAATAACATTTTACATTATCGACATTGTAAAGTATTATTATTCATTGCAGCATATAGTTACACAGGAGTCTATGTTAGTACTATGAAAAAGATCGTACATGGAATAATGACATAATTAAACATCGAAAGCACTTTTCATAATATAAATCTTTACTATAACATTTTATACATTTTTCAAATATTTTTATAATTTAATATAGTTATCTTTAATATAAATCTTTTAACAATTCTTTTTTCAATAACTAAAAAATAATTTATTCGTTAACACTTACAAATTTTAGTATGCATGATTAATTTATCGTAAAAGAAGTGGAGTAATTGAATACAATTTTTTTAGAACTTTCCCAAACAATAATTTTCTTATATTTGTTTGTATAGAAAGAACAAGCTTCAGTCAGTGTTTCAAATATATCAGACGATCCATCGCTTGTCTTAAAAAGATGGCGAGGACCAAAAGCGCATAACAATCGATATGAACCCTGGGAAAAAGAGAATCAAAGTGCACAGAATAAACAAGAAGACAAATGGGAATTTCCACGGCATCGATTAAAGGTTGGTAATTATAACAATTTAGAAGCAATTCGCTTCGAAACAAATATGGTAATTATCTGATTACAAATTTACATTTTCCCACAAATTACAATTTAAGATATACAATAAAGTCATTGAAATTTAATCTTTTCATAAGATGTCCCAGACCCCAAATACATATATTGTATTTTATATTTTCGATATTTCTGATATATAAAGTTATTTTCATATATTTTGATCTTAATACATTTTCTAATAATTACATGCATGTATAAAATATAAAATACGCGATTAACAGACTGCAACAAATCCACTTTTTGTTATGAAACAGCTAAAGAAATGGGATCTATAATAATAATTAATGTCTAATCACTGTAACAATTTTGAAAATAATATTTTGTATAGGTTTTATTAATGACTTGAAATGCAATAAATGCATAAATGTCTGCACTATAAGAATTAATCTCCGAAACAACATTTTTACATATTACTATTTCCATCTAAGGAATAACTAAATTCCTTATTTTTCAAATCTTGTTCAACAGGTCTTTAATATTCTTGGCGAGGGTTGCTTTGGTCAAGTTTGGAAATGCGAGGCCTTAGATATTGATGGGAAATCAGGAGCAACTATCGTAGCGGTGAAGACATTAAAAGAAAATGCCACTGAAAGAGAGCGGCTAGATCTTGCACAAGAGTTACGAGTCATGAAAAATTTGGATCCCCATCCCAACGTAGTCAGATTGTTAGGTTGCTGTACAGAACGCGAACCGATGTTCGTGATTTTAGAATACGTAAGCGGTGGAAAGCTACAGAGCTTTTTAAGAGCATCTAGAGAAGAAAGAAATCATGGTGGACCCGGTTTGACGTCCAGGGACTTAACTGGATTTGTTTACCAGGTATAATATTTTATTAAATCACATTTTATCCGTGTTGCGTCATTGATGACTTGCAATTGTTTCAGCTGTTAGGAAATTCTATAATTCTAGCTTTTCTGTCAATATAAAATATACGTTTAGGAGATAAAATAATAGTACCGTTTTGTATTTTGAGCATTAATTGGATTATTGTCGCGTTTGGGATGTATTTGATTCAATCATACCAATTGTTTGTATCATCTGAGAACTAAGTGATATTCGAAATATCGGAAGGTTTAACTGAAACTGTTTTAATTTTAACGAATGTAAGCGATACTTAAATGTGGCGTATAAATCAATGACATAGATATACAAAGTAAACATTCTGACCATAATACTGATACAGAAAATGGAGGTGATGATGAAGAAACTTTTAATAGAAAAGACGGAAGAGAATATTTTATGGTCGCAAGCCCTTTAAATGGTCTAGGTCTTCCTTCTTTAAGAACTAGAGTTGAAAATATGTATTATAAATGCGTTATTTGGATTACCGGAGGACTGCTGCTAGGAACAAGTCGAGTACATTTTTCGAATCTTTTTTTAACGGATAAAATTCCTAATATAATTATTAATTACATAAATAAGTTCCACACGCTGAGAAACTGCCAAACCGTTTATAAACGATATGGGCAAAATAGAAATGAAAGTTTCTGAACAGAGAAACAATATTTCAGTCAAATGATTTCTCGCGAAAGCAAACAGTTCAGCATATTAATAAATATAATATTACGAAATGTTCGATTTAATTCTTTCATTTCTAAATTTGTCTGATCTTAATACCACACGGTTGCATTTATCTTGACAGTTTCTTTCATAAAATATAAAAAACATGTAGATAGTATTCCATTTAAAAAACTGAAGGTCACCTTCGTTTCTCAGAAAATATTACAAGAATAAAAAGTTCGCCTATGCTATCATATTTGCTATGGAAAACATTAGAACTTCTTCATACTTCACCTTTAGTAAATATTTACTATTTGAAAAAAAAGATACTAGTCCTGAATATCGTGAACACCCTGTATATTAATTTTTTCTTTAAACGAGAACTTTTTAATAGCATACACCTTTAAATACCAATTTTATGAATTATTTTGTATAAAAAATTTGATAAAAATATAATAAAATTTGATTTTTCTACATAAGAGGAACATCATCATTTTAAATGCTAACTATAAAACTGAAAATATTGTTAATGGCGTTATATGCGTAATATGCTTATTAATTTCTTTCGGATTTTGATTATTGATTAGCTAATATGTTGATTTGGTTACATAGGTACAGTATAAACTGAAAATAAGTAGTACAGTAGAAACTGAAAATAAAATGATTTGGAAGTTAAAAGAGTGACAATAAATATACATAGCATATTATTGGTAATTTAATAATTTATATTATTGAATACTATTTATATATACGTAAAAAGATTTTTCTATAAACATCCTTATACTACATATTACTTTTTAGCTTTTTAAATCGTTCTAAATGTTATGAGATGTAGGATAGAAAATCAGAAACTAGGAAAGGAGCCAACTGTAGAGTTGGTTACGTAGTAAAGAATGAACCAGTAATTGATCATACATTTAAAAAATAAAAATATTATTTAAATGAATAATAATTATAACATCTATGTTTATTAAAATACATAAATTAAATTTTATATATTTTTATCATACAAAACTTATTACATAATACATGCCTATTGGTTAAAATTTACATATACGTAACTCATAATTAACTCCTAAGAATGCGATCCTCCGTATAATACGATAGTTAACTTTTGAAAAAATCCCCTGTTTTGCGAATCCGTATTATACGAAAGAAGAAATTAATACAAAAAATAAAGTTAGGTGTTCCAAAAATTAACAAAAATTTACTACTTTCTTTTTGTAACTAAAGGAAACATGCTTATTAAAGCTATCAGTAATTAATTAAAAGTATTACATGTCAATATTACATAGGCAATAGTTTCTTCTTCATCACTGTTAAACATTATTAAACGAGAGCCTTCTTTTCCTGGTAAAATATCTTCATCTTCTGAGCTTTGTTAATTTATGTATGGTTTCTACTTATATCAGTTTTAAAATATTTTATCGATTTTTTATTAGAGAAGTCTTTAGTTGCTGTTAATCTACAGCGAAAAAACTCTGAGATGCAAAATATTCATGGTTAATATTCCATGAACTAAAATCAAATTTGAAATTTCAATATACAAAAATCCCATACGCAAATTTAAAATGCACTTGCACTTAAGAATATGCGTCCTGAGTGTTAAATTTAATTATTATAATTATTATATTTAAAATTATTACATTTAAATAATTATTATATTTAAAAATTTATATGTTATTTTCTATTTGTACTATTCCATGCTGTAACTCAGTTTGTTTACTTTAATTACAGTACGATTAATACAAGTAAAACACTAATAGTAAGAGAAAAACATTATTTCTATGATTTATATCATAATTTCTATGAAAGAGAATATTATTATATTTAATAGCGCAAGAACAAAACAAAACATAATTGGTTAGCTGAATCCATTGTTAAAAGTAAATATTTTTCAGCGGTTTTAATTATACTTAATAGCTTAATAAAAAATAAAATCAACTAAATATATGATCTCTCAGGTCATTTATATAATTACAATGACTACATTTCAGAAGCAAACATTAATGAATGTTATATTCAAGTACTATTTATATATTATAGATAGCCAAAGGTATGGAATATTTGGCTTCGAAAGGAATTATACATAGAGATCTCGCTGCGAGAAATATATTGATAGACGAGAATCGTGCATGCAAAGTCGCGGACTTCGGATTTGCCAGAGATGTGGCTGCTAATCAAATATACGAAAGGAAGTCCGAAGGTCGGCTGCCCATCAGATGGATGGCTCCGGAGAGTCTCTACGATAACATCTTTTCCGTGAAATCGGATATATGGAGTTTCGGGGTATTAATATGGGAAATTGTAACACTGGGTTCTACGCCTTATCCCGGCTTAGCCGCAGCAGAGGTACGCTATTTTAGAATTTATTAAAATTCGAAAGATTTTCTTTCAACTAAAGATTTCTAAACAATAAGATCAAATATTTTTAATATAATTAATCCATCATTATGTAGTTCCGCTTAGTGTGATTACATTGAAGGAGTGGATTTACTTTTGATGAAAACAATCGCGTAAATATTTGATACTTCATTTCAACGAGGGTTAAGACACATGTAAATTATTACAATAAAATGTACTATCAATAAGTTGAATGGAATTAGTATAAATTATAAACTTTTTATGCGAAAAAAGGTCTAAATTCTGTCTTGCGAGAATGATGCCAAAATGGGTCTACATTTTGTAGTAAAAGTTTAGAAAAAATATCATTTATTTCAATCGTGTGAAAAGAAATGTACCATACATGTATTTTTATACATATTTAATTCTAGAATATTATGTAGAGGATGAGTTAAATGCATGCCCATACTTTAAGGGGTGAATGTACGCACTAGAATAAGCAGAAAACGTCGTATGAACACATGCTTTACGCACCATATTTTTCGAGTTAGGTATAAATAATTAAAGGAAATGTTTGTTAGCTTTCCTCCTGTTTCGCTTTTACCGTAAGAATATTCAGCTTCTTCGCGAAGTGATAGATAGGCTGAGGTGGATGGCCGTCATGACCTAAATCCATTAAGCTTTTGTTTCTCAAGCCATTTCGCATCTATTGTGTATTCAACGCAGGTGAACAATGATCTGCGAAGACGGATACAAAGTGGATTTAAGACTATTTGAAGAATTCTTGGTATTTTCGAGCGAGTATGGAATATGGAATTCTCAATGTTAAGATGTATAGTGGCATATGTTGTGACACGAGACGTACTCTTCGAACATTTTCTGTAATAGCTGCCTATAATTCGAGAACTAAAGTATATGCGACTGTCACGTAGGAGACACAAGAAATCACGAATTAACAGATCATCGGTGATCTCCTCGCGTCGTAGTTTGAACGTTTCACAAGTAAGGTAAAAAATTTGAACTTTAGATATGGTAGTAAAATTTATTGTACTAATCCAACAGAGTGACGGTTCAGAGTGTTATAACAAAAAGGGTGTTGAATTCTAATTTGGGAAGATTCTTATACTAAAGTTTGGAGAGATTATCGTCGGCTGTATATCAGACGCGCTTATTACTGCTTCCGAGCGTGTGACACGACATATGTTCATTACTTCATCTGTGTGTAGATACACCTCCTGAAGTATGAACATGCGTTTATGACTTATCCTGTACACCGTAAATACACATAATATTGTATTATACTGGAGAGAAAAAGATCAACAATTGTTTATCTTAGGTCAATCAAGACAATTTTGATTAAACCAATTTCAATGAAAAAATGTCCAAAATATTAATTTTAGAATTATATAATTCTTTTATATTAGTTTAGGAAGTACTTCACCTCTAAAGTAAATATAAAGTTAATTATAATATTAACATTAAAAATATTTTACGTACTAAACATTTCACACAATATTCACTTTAGGAAACCTTTTATTTTCATTCTATCTTATTTTTATCAGATAATCATCAAAGTGTATTTAATTACCTTGTTACAGTATTTCGATATAATCATAACACGTTAATAGAATAATCGAATTTTTCATATAATAGAATAACTTTGTTTCCACATGAAAAAATAATACTAATTTTCAACTGACTTGTTAATATTAATAATAAGAAGAAACAAAGACATAAATATAAAACATAAAATTATAATAAAAATATAATAATTTCTGAAAGAAAAATATAAACTTTATATAAGAATTTAATAATTTTAGTTTCCAGTCTTGTCTTTCAATCTTTGAAAGGACTACCCCCAAAATTTTTCATTAATCGATATCCTGATAGTCGATATTTTGATAATAGAGCTTCTATTGAGCTTAAATAAAGGGTGCCTGTAGAAAACACTGCACTGTAGTGAGAAAGTACTAAAATTGAAAAACTACAATTTCATGTTCTAAATAGTTACTAATAACGTCTCTACTAGTGACGTCACAATGTCGTCTCTATAGAAAAAACATTGAGCTTTCTTTACAGCTAATAGGTGGCACATACAGGATTTTCTACAGATATATTTTTCTGTTTTATGAATTTGGATTACATTAATGCTTAAGGATTCTTTTCCTCCTGAAAAACTTGTTTCTCGGCATTTGTAGTGTTTTCTATAAGAACTTTTCAAATATTTGTATACAATACTTCTACTAGCTATTTGATTAGGATAGGTATTTAATTAAGATATATAGCTATACAATCTTCTTTTGTAGGTAATGAGGAGAATCAAAGAGGGCTACAGACTAGACAGGCCAGAACACTGCAAGAGAGAACTTTATAACATTATGTATTATTGCTGGGACAAAGATCCAGCATGTAGGCCATCCTTTGGGGAACTCGTCAGTTTAGCAGAAGGCCTCTTACTCGACGAAACCGATTACATCGAATTAGATAGGTTCCCGGATCATTCGTATTATAATGTGCTCAATCTTAGCGGGGAGAAATTGTAAATGATGTACTCATAATAGTATATTAAGTACAGTGGGTACCATTGACATTCGTCAATTATTCTCAAATAATAAAAATCGTGCACAGCTTTAAAGTATAGCTAATAAATATTATTCAGTTCGAAAGATTTTATTGCATCAAGTACATAATACTAAAATTTGATTCTTAAAAAATTGATACCTGCGTTATTTCGTCAAACATGACTGATTTGTATGAATGTTCAATATTATAATTAGGTTTGTAATTATAAATGACCCGATTATATAGTTTCTTTTTTTTAAGTCTTTCAGTCTGTAAATACGCAAAACAATTTATAAATCTATTTTGTTATCATGACTGGTTAATGAAATCCAATAATTGTACATAAATTCATTACCAATGTAGGTATTTCAGAACCAGCTTACATTGAAATTAAGTTAATCGAGAAATTACCTGAATTATGTCAAATTGTATATAATATAACAAACGAAACTTCTGAACGTTTCACACGTTGAACGAATTACAATTATGTATTCCGAAAAGAAAGGAACGTCGTGAACTAGTCAGAGTTCAAATAAGTTTTTAATCTATATTCGCATTAAACTTTACGCACAAATAAGCATACTATATTCTAGAAACTATATGAAAAGAAACGATATGAAATTCAATAATTGAATGTAGAGAAAACGTTATGTACTAGTTAAGAAACAATTACTCAAATAATGAGAACTTTTTATATATCGCCGTTCAAGTTTAATAGTGACGCAATTGCAAAACAGTGATTTTTCAAGAGACAGGAAACACTAATTTCATTTATTAAAGCTTATAATTAAACAACGAAGGGAATATTTTATTATGTTGATAAACAATGTTGTTTGCATCCTATAATTACTTTTAAATAAATATATTATTTTAATCAGAATAAATGTCTGCGATGCAACTAACTTACGTCAATATTACTACAGAGTGCGACGGCGATAACGAATATTTCTGTAACACTCAACGTCGCTTACGGAAAGGATCATTCGTTTCTATGGACGTGCGCGCATTTAATATCACGACTATTTCGTTGTAAAGGAGAAATTGAACTTTTGATTGATGCGAGCGAGATTGATAAAATTGTTGCGAGATAAATTGCTGCTGTTGCACTCATAGCCTTACTACCATCAATGGTCCGGAATATTCAGAAAATTATGAAACTTTCATAGTGAAGAGATTAGATCCTGATATATCCGAGACTAGTAACGTACTTACCTTAAAATTTATAAATTTGCAATTATATCATTATTGCGTTGCAACAGCGATATATATTGGTACAAATTGTACATATGTATTAAGTAAGATTTTTTGTAAGTTATTGTATAGTTATTTTTTATAAGAATAAATCACTCAGTACTGCAATTTGTTTTTTGATGTAGCCATTGAATTGTGGCAAATGAAAGTGCCGTGGCTTCCAGGTATGCATTCCAACCAGGTGAGTATTCCTGTATGTGCGTTCATTCAGAACAAAAAATAATGTTACCGTGATCAGAGATAATGCCACGCGTATCTCTGCCAACATCATAAATACACTCAGGGTAAGAGACTGTTGAGAATCGAACGGTTGAATGGTCAGTTATGACCATTAGGCCATTCTTAATGCACAAACAATGCAAACCGTGATTACCATAATTAAGGAATTATTTGGAATATCTATCGCAATTGTGTTTTGAAATATCCAAAGCTGAAACTCTATTCCGTTCATAAAATCGTGATATTTAGGAAAAGCCTATAAAATCGATATTGCACAAATTTCAGTTTTAATATTCCAATAAAAAATGACAAAGTTTTAAAAAGATGATTTTGGGTACCTTTCTCTGAATGCTTTCCTTACATTATAACACTGAAAATAATTAAATATTTACAGCATATCCTTGAACACACATTTAAGTATATTTAAAGCAATAAAAACAGATATAAGTATTTTTAAACACATTTATTGAATAGAAAATATGAGAAAAAAATTACATTTGTATCATAATTTGATGTCAAATTATATCAATAATGAAGAAGATATTTATGCACTCATTTTCTGTGTATTAAAAATTTACTTTCCAATCATTTTTTGTAATTTTACAACACTTTTTTATACAGGAACCATAATAAGCTTTTAATGGTTTGAATCGTGACACTTTTCAACATAATTACAAGAGCAGGTTTGTTCAAGACTCTGGACTCGAAAGAATGTAACAGCAAAGATTATTTGCCATTGGAATAATAAGTTGATAGAGTATTTATCAGTAAAATAAATGGGCTGACAAAGAGTATTTGCAACCAAATAAAGCGTGGTCGTCAATTTAATAAGTTTAGTAAATTTTCTTCTACAGGTAACTACTCCCACGTTGCCGGTTCTCAGAGATAGGGAACTACCTGTGAGGGACTGTAGGGGAATTTCGGGAATTTTTCCCAGCGATCATCACACTCAATGAACCTTTATGAAGTGTCCCCCCCTTTTCTCCTTCCTCCTCCCCTCTGCTTCTTCCCCCTACGCTTTGCTTCTTTCACTCTTCTTGGCTTCCTCCCGTCACCAATTCACCGCTCTTTTCTCAAACCCTCAGTTTTCTCAATTTCACAAGAACCAAAAATAAACTACCAATTACGTTCAGTGTTATATACTGTATAAAATACTGTACTGTATAAAAGTGCCTCTTATGAGTAGCTTAAATGCAATCAATTACTGTAATGTAAAAGATATACAAATTCTACACCAAATATTAATTAAACTAAAAATTAAATATTAATATAACGACACTTTTGTCAGAGCCACTTCTCAACTGAAATTCTTTGTTTATTGAGAATGTAACATATGTAATTTGTATTTTCTTGGACAATAAACGTTATATTAAAAGAATCCTTATGAAGTGCGTACCAATACNAAACACCTGAGTCCCTAACCGTTACAGGCAACTGTCAACGAATAACGACGGAATAAGGCTTCATAAAATTATTTGACTTAGTACTAGTAGCTATGGTACTAGGAAAGTCAGAATTTTTTGAGTTTATAAATATAAACGTATAGAGGCACATATGTAATTTGTATTTTCTTGGACAATAAACGTTATATTAAAAGAATCCCTATGAAGTGCGTACCAATACAAACACCTGAGTCCCTAACCGTTACAGGCAACTGTCAACGAATAACGACGGAATAAGGCTTCGTAAAGTTATTTTGACTTAGTACTAGTAGCTATGGTACTAGGAAAGTCTCTAGAATTTTTTGAGTTTATAAATATAAACGTATAGAGGCACAAAAATATAAATATAAAAAAACAAAACATAAACAATGTATAAAGATATAAACACATAACAATATAAATGAATAAAGGGATAAAAACATAAATCCAGTCTTATTATATGAGCGTAAGAAGAAATTCTGACTTGGTATATAAAAAAAGCTTCGTATATAATGAAACGCGAAGAATATCTGTGCTTAGCAAGGTTCAAATGAGAATTCCGTAGATAATATCTTTCATTTTTTATTTTATATGAAAAATATTCATTGAATTTCTTGTATTTATTGGAAATACAAAAAATAGACTTAAAGAAATACATGTTTTTTTGGAAGTATTAAGAAGTTAAAATTTGTTTTAAAATGTTTTCTTGTGATTTGGAATATATTAAGTCGGAAAATGGAATTATTGTAGTACAATATGGGTAATTTAGAAGCATATATAGTAAAGTCTGTAAATTATGGAAATGCTATAATTGGAAAAAGGGGATATCTCAAAAAATGACTGTAATCCGAAGAGTTCTTCAATTTAACTGTCGTAATCGTAGTACTTAAAGTAAATCTTAGTTATAATAAATATTATTTAGTTTTAATATAAAGACTCATTTGTTTATTCCGTAACGCATTTGTCCAAAATCACTTCAAAATTATTTTATAAACACCTAAAAATCAATTATTAACAAGACACTTGTCAAGGTATAGTTTATATAAATATTTGTTATACAAATAAAATTTTAATTAAAAATAAAAGATACTTTGTTGATATTAATACCTTTCATGATGTTTAGCCACAACTTTTTATGATGAAAAAAGATAATTTCAGCGATTTTAGTAAATTTATTAATAATAATAGAAAAATGTAATGAGAACTTCATATACATAAGTATGTATATGTAGAATGACCCGTATTGCAATATCAAAGATATTGAGCCATTAAAGAACAATTTCCTTTTTTATAACATTATTCGTGAATTTTATTTCGATGAGGCTGCAATAAACACGCTAAAAATAAAATTAGCACATGATGGCATTATTAATTTCTGAAATCCATTTACAATATTTTCATAAAATTCTTGTGATTTTGCAATTCTCTTGATTTTATTCAATAACCAAACATAAAAACGAAAGATATAATCTATAATTAGACTAAGCTCTAACGCGCAAATAGAAAGAAGAATTTAAATTAAGTGATTAAAAACGATACGGATAAATTTTCTCAATATTCATTTTTGGAGTACTGTGATAAATACACATCTTTAATATATTTACGTAAATAATTTGTAAAACAAAAATTTAAATCTCGGGTTTCCGGTAATAATATATATATAAGTAATATTTATTAACAATTATTTGATTAAATTTTATTACACAAAATTATGTTGTTTATTTTATATACATTATTGTATTATATTATATAAATATTATTACATTGTTATATATATATATATATAATAATATAATAATGTATATAAAATAAACAATATAGTTTTGTGTAGTAAAATTTAATCGAGGAATTGTTAATTTCAATACAAAAGGCTGGGGTATATATGTAAATTTCCTAGAAAGAGATAGTTTCTATTGGGCATAAGAATATTTCCAACACGTAAAAAGCCGTTCGAATATGATAATAACTTATACTTCTTTATAAATTCTGCAATTAACAAGTAAAATATTTTTTGCAAGATAAGATAGATAGACAGATAAAATGAAATAGTGATATTCGATGTAGAAAACACTACTTATTTGAATACAATTTTATTTAATATTCGATTATATGAACTTTTACCGATTGAATCTACTTATTTGTATGTGAATTCATATTGTATAAACGAAAAATCATATGAAGTGGAAATAATTGATAGATATTTATTTTATATGAACACAAGTTATAGAATTGCTTATCTCTCAACAAATTTACATAAGGAAGACAGTTCAAAGAAATGATAAGAACAACCGGTCAAAATGTAAGGCAAAATGTGTCTCCGATCATGATGCAAACAAATATTAAATTGTTTGATTGTATCTTCCACTATTAACAAGAGTCTAAATCAAATCGTAACTGCAACTCGACCACATACGTTGAAAAGTCCATATTTATACAATTTGCCTCATTAATTTCGTCACTTTCTTAGTGTTTACTATACGCACAGAAGAGAAATCAGATAAAGTATATATTTTTTCTTCACGCCAATGATTTTCTTGATATTCCATAATTCATGTTGCAAATTTTTGTAAAGCAAGAATTTTCTATTTAAAGTTAGAATAATTAACGAAATTAAAATCGTCTTCAATGTATGCAGAATTTTAGCATCATTATTTCTTAATTTCGAATGTATTCCGATTACTTTCTTGAACAATCTGAATTGAACGAGCAACCTTGAAAAAAAGGTATGGTCACAATTTGCTTAGTTTTCAAAACATTAATAGATGCAATGGTGTGCGAATTCTTCTTGTAGATATTGAGTATGTACTACATAATAATTATACGAACTACGTATACTACTATTTTACAATGCTAAAACAGGTTTTCAGTGCATAACTAAATTATAATATTAATACACGTATTCTTAGATCTCAAGTACGTATGAAATACACAAGTACTTACGTAACGTCACTCCTCGGTCCTGTACACAAACACCACACGTGATCGCGTAGCAGACGACGCAGTGTACAGTCAGTATCGGGGCATCGGCTTTTATGCACGCGGAAGCTCGATAGTTCGTCAGTATAATTGATTTTCTCGTATGCGTTAGTCTTAACTGATCGCATTTAGTAAAATAGTCACCATCTAACTCGTAAGCTTAGACTGTGCTGGAATATATTATGGAGCAAAATATAAAGACACCTTATTCGCATTCCGGTGACAAGGAGGAAGATGAGGTTAGATTATGTTTCGTTATGAATCATGGACCATGAGGTTAAGAAATGTGTCAAAATGACAAGAATGAATCTCGTATACTATCATATTGCGTATGATCGTGTTTTAATATTTTAAAGCGAGTATAATCTTTTGTAGATATTATTGTTACCACTTACTTACATTCTCCAAATTCCTGGGAAACAAATCAGGGCCAAATTAATACAAGCATTCAATTACTGGTTAAAAATACCGCAAGATAAATTTCACGCTGTCGGAGATATTATACAGCTACTTCATACCTCCAGTCTCCTGTAAGTTTACGAATTACATATATTTTGAAAATATAAAATATCAATCAACATCTTCCCATTTTTTTTCGATATTTTCCTCTTATCCATGATTGCATTAAAAATGGAAGGGAAAGATTAATTATTGTAGTATGTACAAAATATTTATTTATTAATATTTCTAGAATTGATGACATTCAAGATAATTCGGTTTTAAGAAGGGGCATTCCTGTGGCTCATAATATTTATGGTGTAGCAAGTACAATAAATGCTTCAAATTACGGTTTATTTATCGCTTTAGAAAAAGTAATCGCTTTAAATCATCCTGAGGTAAACATGCTGTATAAAAATTCTTCTATCTTTATTGTAGATTTTAATATTAATAAAATTATTTTAATAATATTAAAATTGATATTAGGGTACACAAGTATACTTGCAGCAGTTATTAGAACTTCATAGAGGTCAGGGTATGGAACTGTATTGGAGAGATAATTATATGTGTCCCTCTGAAACAGCGTATAAACAAATGATAATTCGAAGTAAGTTTTACGTAATTTATGTTAATTAATCTCATGCGATTTCAATGACATATTTTTTCATTTTTTCCTATAGAAACTGGTGGGCTTTTTAATATGGCTATAAGATTAATGCAATTATTTTCTGACTCTAAAGAAGATTACGTATCTTTAGTTAGTATGTTAGGACTTTACTTCCAAATTCGAGATGATTACTGTAATTTGTGTGTAAAAGAGGTAAGTTTCTAGATCTAATGACTAAATTGATATTGTGATATATATTTATATATTTTATAGTATGCCCTTAATAAAAGTTATTGCGAAGATCTCTCAGAAGGAAAATTTAGTTTTCCCATTATACATGCTTTACGGACTCATCCAGAAGACAGACAAATATTAAGTATCCTTGACTCAGAAATGTTATTTTTAAAATATATTTGAATATTATTATTCCTTAATCATTCTTAATAAAGATATTCTTAGACAACGCACTAAGGATAACGAGGTAAAACGGTATTGTGTTAGCTTGTTAGAAAAGTTTGGATCTTTCGCTTACACAAGAACCGTATTGGAAGATATGGACAAAGAAGTAAGGAAAAAAATTCAATGTCTAGGTGGAAATCCTTTATTAGTACGAGTGTTAGATGAATTGATGAGCTGGAAACATCATGATTCTTAGCAACATGATAAAAATGATAAACAAGAAGCACTTTGATTATATTTTACCATTTGCAATTATGTATATACGTATCTAAGTTATGTATATTTCATGTTTTCTATGATTACTAGATATCTGATAGTTAAGACCAACAATCTTATATAATGTTTGTAAGAGAAAAAAGTTATAGAGGTGCTTCTGATTCTTCTTCTTTGATATGTAAATAATACATATCATTAATAACTAAAATTATTTTAAAATTTATATATAAAGGATAATCTTTTGTTTCCATAGGTCGTTTATTGGGTCATTGTAGTTGAAGTTCAAATGATAGTTGCTATATAGAGTATACTACATGAAAATATTAACGTAACATATTAAATTTTGTAATACAAAATGCAATGAGTGAAATACTTTCCAATAATACAAATAACTTAGTATTAGTATAAATCTGTCGGCATTTTCTTAATAAGTAAATATTTATAAGTATGCAAGCACATATTTACTTTTTAAATTAAGTTTCTTATTATGATTTCATATGTTTTTTACAAACAGTACAAATGTAGATTACTAGTTTTGCTAAACATGAAACTTAATAATTTGAGATTATTTTCAATTGCCTTTTAATATATATTTCATAACAGACAACTGTATATTGATTCTGATGGAATATTTTTAATAAAAGATTATCTTAATTTATTATTTTATATAATTACTAATATGTTTATTGAACAAATTGACCATCATTATTGTATCATACTCTTTATGTATTCAGAATGAAATAATGATAATAAATAAATCTGAATTTTCTTATTGTGAATGAAATGAAAGTTATTACGATAAAGAAGTAATGTGAAATGATTTTAGCAATTACATTTTCGCTACCTTTATTATCATGTATAATAATTTAGTAAGTAAAATAATTAAATAATATTGAACTTATAATTAGTATCAACTGCTTGTATGTAAATTTTACCACTGATTTGTACCATATGGAATCATACATTGTACGAATTAGTAATGTGATATACACAACTTGTATTATTGCATACAAAACCATTTGTAATAAATAAATACATATATCTTCATTAAATTTAACCAACACATATACGGGGTGTCCCATCTTAATCTCTCCAGGAAAATATATCGAAAGATATGACAAATATAAAAAAAAAAATGTTTCAACCGAAAGTTGTAGCATATTGAGGAGGACAGATTGCGTTGTCATTGTAATTAACCTGGTAATGATACTGAAAAATCTTCCCGAGGTTAACTTTGAATTTTTTAATTAGAACCTATATTTTTCAAACTTCTTTCACGAAATAACTTTCCTTCCTTTCGACTTTAAGACATAAAATGACACATAAGAATTATTTGTAGTCGAAACTATAGTCGTATGAAACAAAATCAATCTCGAAATCTTGTTTGGGTTTTCGAAAATCTCGGAAATCCTGAGATTTCCGATTCTAAGGTATTTTCGGGACTTGTTCGATCCGACCCGATCTCTTCCCGATCTGTCCCGAATATTGGATTCCCGACATTTTCGGGATCTTGCACACCCTTACAAAAAGATTATGTTTTGAATCGAAAATCGAGTTCTGAAATAACGGTATCCGAATATGTTTATGCGGCAGCCGAAAGAAATTCTCGACTCGACCCGACCCCACCCGAGCTTGTAACTTTGGGTACTCGCATACCCCTAATTGTAGTATCAATAAATACGTGGTATAAATGTTGTATAATACTGAGTATTAGAAATTTTTATTTTTACGTAATAGTCATTTGAATAATTGTATGTTGTACTAAGTATAATGATATAGGTAGGTTTATTTCTGTGTCTCCATTCGAGCAAGTAAAAATATAAATGAACACTCACTCATACAATTGTTAACAAATGTAACATGTTGCATTAATATTAAATTGTAACAAACAATTATAGTGTTTTTTCCGAAGCTGTTTAAATACAAACGTCTACTTTAGGCTCTATAAGCTATTATTATTTCTACAATTACATGTTTATAAATTAATATGACACGCATAAAACGAAATGTGCCGTTTACTAACGAAATGTATCACATACTCTATTAATCACTTGTATTATTATTCATCATGAATTTGAGATTGCATTTTTCGTTACTATATCTTAAACGGTAATAAATTAAAAATTTTCACATAATAAAGTACCAACATTTAGTGAGATTTCATTGACATTGCTTTTCATTAGAAATTCTATTTTATCATTGTTTATTTTGAAATATAAAATTTCACGAATAAAAATTATTTTAACAAAATTTATTCTTATTTTAAGCAAACGATATAGAATTACATTCATATATAAGCGAAAGATGTATAGTTTTGTTAAAGAAATGTTTTAATTCTATAATCTTCTTTATCATATGCGAGTTCTTTTAATTTTTATAAAACCATATATATTTATTTTATTAAGTAAAAGCTCCCAAATTTATGATTGTATTTCTTATCCATAACTTTTTTTGTAGAACGCATCTACATACATCGAACCTCTTTTTACATCGCTTTTCACACAAACTACAACCGATTACAATTAATCACTTAAAAACATCTATTAATGATATATAAACAAAAATATCATATTATACCTCAGAGTACGACAGACTGTTAACAGTTTTCTTTTAATTAACATTCGAACGAACGCTTAACGCAGTTCTCACACTTATCGAAAGGAACTCTGATCGATTAAAGGCCGATTTTGCAGGAATGTTCCCTTTCTCTATTCTACTTCAACAGTATATATCGACTCATAGGAAGTCGCAGCTACGCAAAAAGAAAACAATAAACCTCGAGAAACCTTCAATTTCACGTATTTCTGTTTTACTGCGTGAATCTTCGGCCGAATTTTTCAACGTTACTTGTAACTTGTTTCCGTTTATCCGCCCTCGAACATCACTTTTCGCCCGTAAACTTCGTTCAAAAAGTTCTACTGTTCCTATTTTTACAAACTTTTCAAACACGCAGACCTCTCCCTCTTCTTCTTGTATATTATGTTTTCATGAAGACATCAGCAGCCTTTGTACGACGCGGAAAAAGCCAAAATTTTGGTGTTGCTTGCGAAACGCCAAAATCAGCAGCATTCCCTCTGTCCGCCATCAACGACTAAGATACCGTTGCAATCTGACATGTCCTTTGTTCCGGTTCACTGTTCTCGTCCGATTCGCTCGCCCACGAGGGTTGACGTTCGTGTCATATTTCCCCGTCGCTATCTCCCACTCGGCCAGTTGGTCCCGACACGCCGTCGTCCAACACTTCCGTCACCTTGCACCATATACTTGCTTTTAGAAAACGATCTTTTCTTTGTGATTGGGGAAACGAATTGATATTATATTATAGGATAAATGAAGCATTTGGAGATGAACTGAATGATAAATACCATACATTTACGAAAAGATAGTGAGCGAAATGGCAAGTGAGGACTAGAGGAATACTCTCTTTCACTCACCGTTACCCATTGCTGTATGATCTTATTTGTACAGGTACAATAATCGCGGAAGGGTTTACAATAGTAATCATTTACAAAAATATTTGATTTAAAATTCATTTTCTTTTCCAAAATAATGAAACATAATTTATGAAGATTAATAAGACATAATTTATGACATACGTTTACGTTTCTTAAATGTGAATTTAACATCCCTATTTATTACCATCGTGACACTCTTGAATATAGGATCCACGATACTGTTGAAAATAATCAAGTACTCGCAGACAGATTAAGCTTCTTAGGTCAGAAACCGATTCAATTAAATGTATTCACTACCAAAAATTTTATATTTCCTAGCAAAGACAAACTATTATAATCGATTCCGTTGAAGACGTTAATAAAAAATTACGCTTGTACCTTAAATAAAATAATTGACCAAGATGCTATATGATTTTGGAAATTGAAGACAACTCTGTTGTTGCGGATACGATGAGCCGTGTGCGGCGGAGATAAGTAAAATGTAGAATAAATCTTAGTAGCAATTTCGAGGCTAACAGAAACGATTCAGAGAACATAGACGAATTACAAAAAACTATTGTCAACAATTTAGTTAAAAAATTTTAATCGCATCCCGATTGGTGAACATCCCTGCGTAGACGAAGAAATAATACCATTTAAAGCAAAGTGCTGCTTAAAACAGTACGTGCTCAGAAGATCAAAGAAATGGGGCTATAAGGCTTTTTTATTGTGCGATTCGACTGGGGTCATTTACAATTTTGAAATTTATACTGGTAAAGTAATAGATGATCCTCAATTACCCGACGCAGGAATTAATGGAAATGTAGTGCTAAGATTATAAAAAATTGTACGCAGACAAGTGTTCCATAAAATTTAATTCGACAGTTGGTTTTAAGCGTCCCCTATTTGTCGAACTAGAAAAAATGGAAATTCGAGGAATTGGAACTGTGCGGTCAAATAGATTATAAAATTGTGAATTTTCATTAGATAAAGTAATGAAAAATAAAGGCAGAGAAACTTAAGAAAAACTCTCTACATGTACATATGGACGGTGTCACTGTAAATGCAATTAAATACTACGACGACAAGCCGGTTTATTTACTTAGCACATTTTGCGAAGGTGAACCAATAGGCGTAGTTAAGAGATGGTACAAAAAATGCAGAAAATCATGAACATGGAATGTCTAAATATAGTATAAATATATAACGTGGGTGAAATAGACTTGGTCGATTCACTGATATCGCAGTATCGAATAAAAATTCGGTCGAAGAAATGATACCGATGAATAATATTTCATCCATTAGATTTAACGGTAATGAATGCTTTATTATTATATTAAAGAGATTGTTTATCGCGCAATACAACCCGCAAGCATCGATATAGTTTGTTGGAATTTAAAACTGGAATCTCGTATCCCGTTTATATCAAGAACGAAAAAGGAATCAGTAGGAAAAGAGGGCGTCCTAGTTCAACTTAAATAGATAAACAAATAGAACAGAAAAAAGAAAGAGGACTAAGTGCAACAATTCCACCGAAAAACGTGCGAAAGGATGAAATAGCGCATTGGCCAATCTTTTCGAATAAGAGGGAAAGCTGCAGAAAGCCGGGATGCAAAGGGACACAAGCGTAACTGTTGTACGCCGTTATGACTCCAAAGTTACAAAGCATGATCATTCTAATAAAATCGTTGAAACTATTAAATTCATCGTTAATTTGTATTCAGAGATATATATTTATTGATTGAGAAAGACTGAACATTTTGTTACTTAAACTATAAGTTTAAAATATTCCATCTTTTGTTCTATTTTTCAAGTTCAGATATTTAAATATCTTCTTTTTTAGAAAAGTAAAAATATTTTACCTAATGTAACGCAAATAAATAAATGAAATAGTAACTTAGTAGTATAGTATATAGCATTATAGTAACTTATGTAGTTGGACGTTACACAGTCAATCGGTACCTTGGTAAAATATGGTGTACGCGAGCAAACGTTACCTTTACAAAGTGCGTTTACACATAAAGAACTGAAGTTAAAAAAGTTGTCTACCTTCATAAGATGTATTAAGTACGTAATAATTTGCGTTATTTTACATATGTAATATAAAGTATATACTTTATGTTGCAAAGTGACAACTAATCACATAGCAAAGTAAAAAGATTCTAAAAGATTTTTTATTAGAATATGTTAGAATATTATTGTAATTGAAATATCAAAAAAGACTTACTGAATGTGCATAAATATACTGACGTCAACATGCTTGTATAATTCAGGCAAATGAGAAGACTAAAAGAAACGGAAAGAAATAATATAAATGTAATGTATAATAATATAAATCCTTGAAATTATAATTAGCAACAGCGTTTTTATTCATCATACACAGCACTGGACAAAATTATAAGATATCTTATATTTAAAGGAAGAAAATGTATATTTTATACATTTTATACATATATTGTATATTATATATTATATTTGTATGAAACAAAAAGGTTAGCCAAAGAAATATTTGTAAATCTGAACTGACTTTTGGCGAACAAAATTACAATACACTTAGCGAATTTTCTATTCTTACGATATTTGTCAATATTAATTCGATTGCGCGGTACCCTGCAAGGGTGGGATGTTCTCACCCTCTCCCGCTTTGTTCTTTCCTTTACGAGCATTACGCCTTCGCAGTATGAGCGGACTGCGAGGAACTCTTGTCCCCCCCCCCCCTCAGCATCGCTCTCAGAGCTGACGAGGGATCTAATCTCTCGCCAATCGCTAACCGTAGAATACGACGTGGGGCCCCCTATGCCGGACAAAATTTCAACGTGTGCTGGGCCGTGTCCTCGCCCTCACCGCAGTGGTGACAGGTGTTCGTCACCTCTCTTCCGATTTTCTGCAGGTATTCCCCGAATACTCCATGTCCTGCGAGCACCAGCGTCATCCAGAAGGACAGTGGAAGCCCTCCGCGGTCTTTCCAAGCCTCTCAGTTTGGCAGGGCCGATCTAACGGCCCGGTGGCCACGGACCTGGTCTTCGGCGAGTAGTTTGGAGCGCCACCGCTCCCACACCTCTCGTCTAGCTTCCCCTCGAACGTCTCAGCCCGCCTGCTCGGCGGGGGGAGTCCCCGCCTGAGCTTAGGCTTCTCTGATCTTCGTACACTCGTCGGAGCGCCAAGGCCCGGAGCTCGAACGGAGGAAACACCGCCAAGACGGTCGCCGACGCATATGATATCGTCCGGTATCCCCTTACGATCCTGATGGCGGTCGTCCTATGAAGCCTCTTCAGCAAGAGTAGACTGCGTCGACTTTTCGTCAAATCCTCTGCCCACACCGGAGCCCCGTACAGGACCCGAGACCGGACGACTCCTTCATATTCATCTGAAGCCCTACCTCAATCTCCTCCCCACTTGTGTCGAAACACAGGCCGGGCGCAGGAATCCCCCTACCTCGGTAGTCATAAAACCATATATGGCCTCCGACTTGGCTGGGGAAATCCTCAGGCCCAGCCTGCGTATAGCCCGTATCGCGCAAGCGGCGGCAAGCTGTCCGTGGCGCAGCGTCTCCTGCCACCAGCGTCCTCCGGGTCCAGATGTAACTGGGGGTCTCTCGTTCCTTTTAGTTTTCCTATAAGCTCCTGGCGTTTTCAATACAATATATATATACCGCACAGCGTATTTAATAATTTCACAATTTTATTATATCCTTCTCTCTCGTAATCTTCTCAAGTTTTTAATACAATATACATATACTGCACACCACACATATTTAACAATTTCGAAATTCTGCTATACTTTTCTGTCTGTAACAGAACGATTTAGTTGACTTCACTTTCTAGACATTTTTCTCGACCCATTGCATCTTTTTCTTTTAAATAAATGCATTAATATTATGAATAAATGATATATTTTCGTTTCTGTATCTACTCGCAATCGAATAACTACTGATAGAAATCGTAAGAATGGAAAATTAGTCAAGTACCTTATGATTTTGTCCAACCAAAATTAGTTCCAATTTACATACATCTCTTTCCCTAACTTTTATATTGTATATCATATGAGGAAATTTTGTATCTTCTCTGTGCAAATAATACGTAACATAAAAACGTCCTTATAGAGCCGTGAGACCTCGAACAATTATTAGATCAATTAAAGACGTACTAGATAACCTGTGAGTCATACTTTTAAGGCTAGTAACTTTTTGCTGCTATTCTTTAAGGCTAGTAACTATTTGCTATTGCTTTTCCTGTCTTATGTGTAACATGTATAAAATGTACATTTTCTTCTTTTAAATAGGTCTAGTATACAAATATATAAAGTGTCATAATTTTGTCCAGTACTGCACCTCTAGATTTTGTTCTAATATTACAATTATCAAATTGTTATAAAAATTTGTTAGCAATTTAATTTTTACTTTTTTTCTTTATTCTGTTATTAAAAGTGCTTGATTTTTAAAATAATAATTATTAGAAGTGTCTCACTACGCAATGCCATTCAAGAGAAATGATACAATTATTGAAATGAAATAAAATATCTTTAAAATAAAGTTCAGTTAGAGAAAATCTATCGAATTTATTTATAGATATTTTTTATATTTGTGACTTGATGCAAGAGGCATCTATGTCATATTTTTGCAGAAATGAGATAATTGCGGTATTGAGTTTATAAACAATTGTATATTATACATAAAAAACGACAATTTCAAATCTTATCTAGAAATGACTGTAATGGCATTTGTATACGCTAATGTCAAAATTTATCATAAAATAAATCTTCCGCAGAAAATGCTAAAATGAACAGAAAAACACAAATAGCAAAAGTTTTAATTCTAAAATTACAAATATAAACTTCCATTTTTGATATTTAGTGTTGTACTTCTAATATCTTTTACTAGATATATAAATTAATCCAGCGCTTTCAGATTTACCTATACCTAATTAATGTTTAGATTAGTGTAGGTAACTAATGTCTTATGGCAATTGTAAAAAATCCTATTTATGTAATTTATATTAAATTTTAATATATGCAAGAAATATAAAGCATTTACGGATTTAAGTGAAATTTGGATTGAAATTCTAATATTACTAACGTACAGTTGGAAAAAAGTTGTTGAATTTTATATTATAACCTCCAAGAATTAATTATATTCGAGATAACTCATTAGCAAAACGTATACATATTAAACACTTGTTTGTATCTTCCTTTTTTCCATTCTATATGGAATTCATTGTACAGACTATGAGAATAAAGATAAAGTAATGTAAAGTAAAATAAAATAAAAATAATAACAAATTTTTGTAAAAATGTAAAATAAAAAATAGATATTATTATATTTACTATAATTATAGAAGCTACTAAAATTATAGTAAGGAAATTAATGCTAATATAGTGACTAGAAAATTAAGTTTATTTAAAATTTAGGTTTCTCCAGCATTCTTTAGTGAATAAGTTGTTTAATAAACTAATAATGAAACAGATCAGTTCATGCTGTTTTGCAACCATTATTCTTCTCACAATAATTTGATTAACAAAATAATGACAGTCTGGACATATTTTCCTTTAACATCTCTGTGCGTCTCTACGTATTTATATTAGTGGCATATTGCGAGAAGCGACTTGCAATTTCTAAATATTTGATACGTTTTATCGTACTATTTGATCAATTTGATTCAGATTGATAAATTTTTTACTATTAACCTAAAGCATCGAATGTACATATGGCCATCAAAATCCAAAATTTTTCGCGAAGAGGAATATGAAAATTACCTCTAAGCTTACCTTTCTAAGAGCAACTATCCAAGAACTCGGCATCAATCACATCTTAAGTTTTAGGAGACAATTATATATCTAATATCAAATTATATATCCAAAAGACATAAAAAATCCTAGAATTTTTTTTAATTAAGCATGGTAATACACAGCACCGTATATTTATCAGATATCTATAGAAAGGTTGACCATTTTCTGTGCAAGAAGAAGACGATGTAGTAAAACAATGTATTATTAATCCTTAAACTGTAAAGATAGGTATATCATCGCTAAGTTTTTCACAAGATAGCAGGTAAAAAATGTCTTTCCATCTTTTTTGCCTAAAGAAGTTATTGGGTAGGAAAACCTATGTTTACAAGGACAGATATATGCGTCAGTTTATATGCGTCAAACATGTGAAGTGAAACCTACAGAGAACGCAGAACACCCACGTTTACATTTTACCTATACATTTCATGTCTAGTTAAATAGTCTAGGTAAATAGTTTCGTTGACAAATTTATGTTGTGATTAAATTTACCTATAGATTATTACAATTATTATTTATATTTTTTTCAACCTTTATAATCAAACATTTATATTTGAATATTAAAAATTTTTTATTTAGGGTTCCTTTAAAAGTTACGGTTCTATAGGCCCTCAAATCTAAGCATTTAATTTGAATGAATAAATGCGACATACTTCTTTCTTATCAAAGTATGATCCTTAAACATATTAATTTGCCGGTGAATTTTTTAGTTTATTTATTAAAGTCCTTAGGATAGAAGTCCTTAAAGTCCTTTATTAAGGAATTAAAGTCCTTTTATTTCTTTTTTTAATCTTTTGGAATGTGGCCATTTGTTTTCTCTTTTCCTATCTTCATGTTACTAAAATTTCATCAATGGAATAGGAATGGTATATAAAACTTTGTATCTAATGAAACGCGAGAAATATCTGTGTAGTAACAGCTAAATTGATTATTGAAATTGTTTTCTAATAGTAAAAACAGGAGTAAACGCCTTAACAGTAAATAACAACAAAAGATCAATCACATTAAATTGCACATTAAATTGCTCATTAGATTAACATTAGATTACATTTTTTTCACGTTAAATGCTAAAAAGTTTCAAAAATTTATTCCATTTTTGAAATAATATGTTTATAATATAGTTAATATACTTATAATTTCTTAATTTTTCCTAACTTTTATTTTTATACAATCTCTACCATTCTTTAATATATTGTTATTTTCATTGATAGTACTTAAGAATTTCGCATTTTTGAATACTGTGTATCTTCAGTTTAAAATAAATGTTTGATTCAAATGAAGTGTAGGATGCATTACTAGAACAATAAAAGAATTAGCCATGTCTGTAGTAATATTTGTAATGATATTAAATTACATTTCCACGATAGTGACTCCAGGATTTTCAATTTCAATCTCCTAATGCAAAGGGCAGAAACTTACGTGTTTACCTCATTCACTTACCAGAACTTCTTCGAAGCGATCATAATTTTCGGGCCTAGTACTTAAAAGACTCTCGCCAACCGAATCCATGGCATTACTCATCTGGCAGGAACCACGGCCCATCAAAGCACTGGACGCAATATGCAGCAAGGATAGCACTGCCAAAAGTCCGGCTGCGGATACAACAACAGGAGGAAAATAACAAGAAATATTTTTTTCATTTCGATCTGCTTTCGACGTTGTTACTTTGCATTAAATCCTTGCCACGTTTCTTTCAACATCTCGTTAAATACCTTTACTCTTACCAGGACACAGCACGTTGCTATGTTGCTGATAAGAATAATTTTCAAGTTATCTTTTCCTATTTTTTAATCGATACACTGTGTTTCATAATTATAAAACCACTCGAAATTTTCAATTTTTGTGTGTTTTATTCTATATTTGTATATTATGTTAGCGTGATAGGAAACAAGGTAACGCGCGTTTACAATTACATCTCATAAAAAGGATAGTTACATAAATATATAAGTTAATGTTATTTGAAGATAGAATAATTCATTTTTATTTGACAATAGCTCAAATTTTATTTTAATTATAGTTAACTGTTTTTGTAGAAAACAAAGAAACAAACATTTCGACAACACAGTATAATTCCCGGGTAATTTAATTTCCTTTAATAAAGCAATGTTCAAATCTCGTCAATACGTTACCCGAAACTGATCAAAAATTAATATGACCCATGACATTAATGACCAGAAAATAGAAAACATAACAGGGAAACGAGCGAAATATCAATCATTACAATAATGTGAATCGTTTTAGACAATTCAAAGATTTCAACTGCAACGAGATGTATACGGAAAATATTTAAACATTTAGTTTGTCCAGTTACCCGCAACATAGGATAACCGAAGACTGTGCGGCTTCCATGCCAAAATACAGGACAGTGGTAGATAAAACAATGCTCTTCGCCAACCCCTGGTTATCGCCACCACTGCCGACCAGTAGCACGAGCAAAGAGACTCGTCATTTCTGAAACAAAATATGTGAACGGTGTTATAGAGCTCCGTGTCATTTTCGACAAGAATTGTTCTTTGCAAATTAGATTTATGGAAGCAATAGAACGTGCCGATATAAATGTTGTTTGCGATTAAATTTAAAATAGAATAATTGTAATTATTTGAGTAAAAATGTAAAATATAAAAATATAATGGAGAATGAATTTATTTATATGAAAATTTATATGATGTATATTATATGGAAATTTAAATTTATTTTTCAGTTGTACTGTTTTAGAGGAATATAAACTTTCATGTAATAAATGGTTTATATGAAATTCTTGAGAAAGTTCTTCCAGTATCGTTTTATAAGTTTCGTTTGACTATTGTTTTATAGATTCTAATTTATGGTGCAATTGAAAATAATATTTTCCTCTGTTATGATATTTTCCTTTGTGATATTAACACATTGCTGTTCGGATATGATGTAAAATTAAATTTTAATATCTTGTAGAAAATTCAATAAATTCAGAAAGCAAAGTTGTAGGTAATGATAAATTATATAATTTTGTATTAATAATATGCAAGATGACCGTTTTTCGTTTGTTAATTTGCTCTAACTCGGACGGTCTCTTTCTATATTAAGAATGTTTCAGGTAAATATTTACACTATAATTCTTTATCTATAAGTATATTGAAAATATGGTAAAATGTGGATTTTTTAAAAAGTTGAATACGTGAAACGTATACATTTATTGAACTCGAATTTTGATTATACTTAATTAATAAAAATTAATTCATTTAAATATTTCTGTCGTATATACTTTTCGAAAACACAAATTTATATCTTCTTTTAGTATGCTAACAACATATTTTTAAAAATAAAAATTAAAAATTAGATCTAATTAATAAATAATTACTAAATAATCTAACATAAGGATGAGTTAAATTGCAGTAGAAATAGTAAAAACTTCGTATATTTGAAAAAGTACAAGTTTCTATTTGTCATACTTAAAAAGTTAAAATAGTTCATATCGTATTTAAATATATTTCAATATACATATTCAGTATACATCAGAAAAACTTATATTTAGATATATCACTGTATGTAACGAGTAATGGAAGTACTGGAAATCGAAACCGAAGACGTGAATACGCGTTATCGCGATTCCTTATTTTCTTGCAGATGACGTCTGGATAAATGGATAGAAGAGAAATGAACTTCCGCCACTAGGGGCTCTTTTCTATTTTGTGTGCCGCATTGAATGTGTTAATTAAAACGTCCCTCATAAATTAAAAGGAAATCTATAAAAATAATAATAATAGCACCTCCATTCTATATTTCTAATTGCGTTTTTAGTTAAAAAGAATTTTCTTCAATTCTATAGGTAATTCTCTAGGTTTAATTAATTTTTGGCTTATTTATTGTTCCATTAATATGTACATAAAGTTATTTAAGAAAGTGTTTTGCACAACTTATCCATCATTTCTATTATTATTAATTTATTTAAAGTGGTATACATCAGTTTGAGTGATCAACTATTATCGTACTATAATATTTATATTACACTGTTTTAACTTTACAATATTATGTAATACTATATTATAATAATATATATATAATATATAATAATATATAATACTATATTATATTTATGCACGTACTAATTTGTAAATATGAAGTAAGAACATAGTATACATAATATTTACTATACTACACTCTGTACATTGTACCGTGTTAGTTGCTACCTTTTTTCATATTAATTGTGATATAATGACGATGTAATGCTAAAACATTTTTCGATGGCTACATAATTCTTAATTTTAACTATTTTCGAATAGAAAGTTCACAATTGCAAACGACGTATTAATATTGATTGGCATTTATTTGATACATTTTAATCGAATGGAGTTTGTTGTCGAATCGAATCAAACTGATGCAATTTTTTTTAATGAACTGTTCAAATTGGTATTAGTGAAAGCGGATGTGAAAAATTTTATTGCACAGTAGGGTTTATGGCATTTTCATACAAAGTTAACGATATTTTTACGACAACTTTAAACTGTTTTTTTTATCAGAGATAGTCAACTTATCCCATATTTCATTATTTATAAGTATTATTTATAAATAACTATATTTTTAATGATAATAATAGAAGTAACTCTGTTTTTATAAATTATAGTCATAAATTATAGTCATAAATCATAGAACACTGTACTAATAACTGTTTATGAATTATATAAATTATATTACATTGAGATTATATACCTTGAAGTAATTTTTATGATGGTCTTCGATGGATTTTTATTTTTGTTTGCACACTTTCTGAGATGTGAAATATATGAATGTAATATCGTTATCTGTGTGCGATAAGATAACATAAAGATAACGCAGACAAACGTATCAACTTTAAAGGTGAAATAGATTTAATGCTCATGGTAATAATTACAAATGCGTTAATGTGAACAATGTGTTAACTATGTGAATTTTAAACATGCTAAGCATATCGCTATCATAATATATTAAGCACTAAGATACTATAAAGTACGTTTGTACACTACTTATACATTTCCGTATTATTATAATTATTATCATTTACACATTTATTAAATATTTTTATTCTTGAAATTTCTGTTAACGAAAGTTAAAATCAAGTTTTACTCTTTTCTTTAGTGAATAGTAATTATAATAACAACATTGCAAGTTTCTTTATTTTTAATACAATTTTTAAACAAATTATCATAGACGATATTCGATAGCTTTAATGAAACCTATTTTTTTTGCTAAAACGTATATCGTTCTGTTTTTAATTGTAATCCACCATAAAAGAGGAATTCTTGTAAGATGTCATTGTACAGTACAGTATATATTGTCTTAACTAACTTGATCATCTTGAATAATTTCTGCGTATGAAATGGATCGTATGAAATAATTTTTAATAGGAAAAATTGCATGATTTGGAAGGTCGCATTATGTGGTGCATTTTTTTTTTTTTATAGGTGATGGCATTTCGGTTTCTTCAAGGTCAACTTTGTTATTTTAAATGATATGCTGTATTTTTTATTAGTTGTAAACCTTGTAGTTAACGGATACTTTCGCTTTGTTTCTTGAAAATTTACTTATCATTTATTTTACTCAATATCAAATCAATTAATTATTATTTACCTAATATCAAATTTGGGATTTAGCATCGTCAAAGGTTTTCTTAAGACAGCGGTGTTTACATGCCACCCTGTACATATGCTGCAAGACAGACGCTGGACAAACAATTTCCCAATTGGCTAAGCCATTAAAGTATTTTCTGTGGGGGTATTAAAAACGTCAAAGAATGTGAAAGAACGAATTCGCGAAGTATGCATTCCGCTCGGTGTAGAAACAATTCAGAGTGCAGTTTCCTTGTTGGTTGATAAATTGCACCATAGTATGAATGTTAATGGCTACCATTTAGAACACCTACGACACTACAACAATGAATGAAGATAGATGATTGGGATGAGGTAAAATCTATAATACTGGTAAACATCATCTTAGTGAAATCTTCGATGATATCGAATCCTCCAACTTGGTATATTTGCAAGAAACAAAGCATTATTATTAGTTAACTATTAAGATTAGGATATTTTGACATAAAAGATAAAATATATGTCTCCCACAAATTATGCAACTTTCGTATTAAAATTTTTTATATGCTAAACTATATATATATGTACTAATATATTTATTGTTTAATCTTAATATATATAAAACCAATTATTTATAAATTTGTTTGCAAGGAACAATGTTTACGATAGATGTTAAAATAAATACTTTTTTTAAATAAATAAAAATTAATAGTAAATTAAATTACATTGGGCTATGTTTCGTTCACATTGTGCTGTTTCTTATATGTTAATAGACATCTCATTAAAAATGAAATTGAATGTTTATGAATATTTTAACTATGAAAGAAAGTATTATCCTTGACAATGTTGATATGTAACAACACAAACAGTGTTCAATCATGTGGGCTGGCGATAATATATAAATTAAACAACTAACCTTTTTGTTATGATATTTTTGTTGGATATGATATAAAAAAACTAGTAAGTTCATTGAGATATGGAATAATGAAAGGAATGAGGTGTTTGTAAGATTTGACAATTTTTAGTATGTCTAAAATTATTGACTAAATTTTGTTATTCATGAAGTACTATTTAATATTAAATAACATCATTGTCAGTAAATACATGTCTTTTTAAAACCATTAAATATATATATTATGTTTCAATTTCACTCTAACATTTTATTGTACCGAATTGAAAGCTATTTTGAAAGTTTCCAACAAGACAAAATAAAAATAATTAGAATGTAAAATTACATATAATAATCATAAATAATTTAATGTTGTTAAATAATAAATAATGTAATATAATAAATAATAAATAAATTATTTAATATTTAATGTTATTAAATAATAAATAATGAGGTGATGTTTGGTGTAAGGTGTCAAAGAAATACTCGGCGGTGTTCAACAATATATTTATTTAACAATCAACAATCCTCGCCTTCAACTAGTTTCGTACAATCCTCGATTACCTATGTCTTTCTCGCTTCTCGACTATACTTGCTTTGCTGTTAAAACTCGATTCTCCTCACTTTGCTGTTCAAACTCGAATGTTTCTTTTAACCGATTCGTTTCTTTTGTTGCCCCTCGATATCCTCGCTGCGCACGCTTTCGTTAGGCGTCCGCGAATGTTGCCCCGTACGCTTTCTTCCAAATATTCGGCGGATGAACCATAAGAATATCGATGGCTCATTAGGCATATTGGCCTTACGCTTCGCTGATATGCTTTGTATCGCGAAACCGTCGGAAAATTGCGTCGTCGGGTGCAGCCACAATATCAAAATAATAAATTATAATAATAATACGTTTAATGTTTAATTAGAATTTACGAATAAAACTGTTTAATGTATTGTCTCTACATTTTCATGCATACATAAATTAATAGGAGACAATTAGTAATAACTGGAGTAACAATTAATTATAGCGATAGATGTCTGATGGATATGAATATTAATAACAGTATTGTATCAATTTGCGCGATGTTTTCTGAATTTAAACACTATTACTTTGCGTAGAAGCAAATATATATATATATATATATATGTTTAAAAGATATGTATTTATACAATATGTACACTCTATTCAATTTTTATTTTAGACTGATTTTTTCTTAGGAAGATATACAAATGTAATTTTAGTATAATCGTTATTATTTAAAATCATTTGAAATTGTCTATATCAAATAATATAATTCGAATTATTTAATTACAATATCATGTAAAATTATTTATACAATTAATTGTTAATCGTTATCACGGTCCTGTTATATTTATACTATTACCTATATATTGGGCAACTGTTTTTAACTCCATTTTAAATGTTAATTCTAATTGATAAAGAAGTATATGTATAAATCATTTTTGATCCCAATATACAATAACCATAATTAAACAGCAATATTTTTCGTATAAGAAAAATATCTTGTTTCGAAGTTTTTTACCTATTGTATTGCGAAAAACTTGGTATTATTTTATTAATCTTACTATTTACCGTATTTGCTGTTTTTTTCAACTCTGTTTAAAGTACATGTTAATTTTAAATGATAAAGAAACGTATGGTATTTTCATCGCAATATACTTACAACACGATATTACGTTTAAAATCCGAAATCTTTTTTCTTTTTTTCTAGATAGTTTTTTACTATTTTCTAGATAACAAATTCTCTATAAGTTTCTCTAATTTATTTTATAAAAACTTGATAAATTATTAGAATTCCATTCTACAAATAAATTTAGGTATTTCTCCAAAATACGAATCTCGTAGTATTATGTAATTCCATATTTTTACAAATATAATTAACAAAACTGCGAATTTACAGTTTTATGTATGTAATTTAGAACAAACTAGTGAAAGCATTCTTTCATCCATTAAATATTTTAAGGGATGCTCTGCTTTGAATAATTTATATATTTTTATGTATTATATGGATTTTGTGTGATTCCTTGCATCTTTAAATTTCCTATGAATACATAAGAATCCACACTCATAATAAAATAATATCTCAAAATAATTACACACAATTATTCAACCCGGGAGAAACAAACCAACCCTTTGAATCGTCATTCGGGGGATACCATTGGCGGACAAATAAAGAAGAGAAAGAAAAATTGTCCGCGTACGCGGCATAAAGCATCTCATTTTCATTGGTTATAATAAGAAAACCTTGAAGACCGATATTCGAACCACCGTTCCTTTTTAATCGACAAAGATATAAACTCCCGAAAGGAGTAGTGTCGAGTCAAGATAGATAAAAGTTGGTTCGCCAATAAAATCACTTCTTCCTTTAGAAACTGCTTTTTCGCTGTAATCCCTCGGCCTTTCGCTATATTCTTTTTGCCCTTGATGAGACTAGACTTCTAGTGACTTCACAATCCTCAACTCCTTTAACGCGTTCTTGCATATCTTCCTCGTTCATCCTTCGAATTCTTCGGCCAGTCTTTACATATCGAGCGAATTCGCGATCGAACGTCGAGAAAATTGGGACAAAGTTCGCACCTGGTAATTAACTGTCTGCTTCTCGTCTCCCTTTTGCTCTCTGCCTACCAGTACTTTTTCTTTGTGTCTTCATATTCTCGTTTGCAGATAGTTTGCTCGATTTCGTCGATGTTTTTGCGTTTATTGGAATATCTCGAATGGTATTAGAAAATCAATGAGATTCGGCTGAAGCATTCTCAACAGACAATAAGAGAACACAAGAGTGAAAAGAAATAGGTGGATTGGAATAACACGTAATTTGTTTGAAAGAAACTATAGAATTCTCATAAAGAAGTGTGAAAAAACTGGTCGTGTTCAAATTATTGTAGGTATGTTGGAAATTGGGAAATATTAAACGCGCCCGATTCTCATAGTGACAGATCTAAAAGAATTTATAGAATAAAATCAAATAAAATATAATGAACAAACTGCGGATATTTATTTAATTTTAATTTAAGGAATTTAAAGCTGCAAATATATGCAAAAATATATAAAATATGCAAAGCATAGTACGCGTTATAATATTTAGTGTATGAAACAAATCTCTGCCTAGATTTCATTTATTCTATCGAATTTAAATGAATATAAATTTGCAAAAATATCCGCAGTCAACAGTAACAATAACATTAACATTATAAAATAGAAATAATATGATGAACACTTTTTTTTTATTTAATTCTTTTCATTCACAATTTGTCCAATTTGGACATTTGGTAGAATTTTTTAACTGTTTGATTATCATGTGGGTGACTACCCCCAGCGGGATGCCATCTTCGTGTTTCTTAGGTTATATCCTTTGTGAAGTCTGCAGGCTGCTTCCTCTTCAGTCTTCTTTCCACGTTTGAGGTGTTGATCGTTTCCGCAGCTAGCCGGTTTGGGTGTGTTGCGATTCTTTCTTTGTATTTTACTGCGTATCTGCTAACTTCCTCTTTGACCATTGGTATTCCCAGGTCCTTCCGTATGTCATCGTTTCTAACTTACCATGGGGCGTTTACTATTGTTCTAAGAATTTTAGCTTGCATCGTCTCTATTTTGTTTATATTGCTCATTGCTGCTGTCCCCCATAGTGGTATTCCGTACGTCCAGATTGGTTTTATGATCATTTTGTATATTTTTAATTTATTTTCTATGCTTAATTTGGATTTTCGACTTGTTAGACAATGCATTTATCTCCTTGTTGTCTGTATTTTGTCTAATATTGATTTAATATGCTGTTTCCATGTGAGCTGTGCATCTAAGTGGAGTCCTAGTTATTTGACCTGCCTTGTTTACTTTATGTGCGTGCCGTTCAGTAGGATGTTTGGTGGTATTTGTTTTCGCAGTGTGAATGTAATATGGTTGCATTTATTGGGGTTTGCTTTTATTTGTTTGTCCTGTTCTTGAAGTAATGTGACTGCTGTTTCTGGGTTAGTGTGCCTGACTGGTACAGCTGTGTCGTCCGCGAATGTCAGAATTTTACTATTGGTAGTTGTTGGTATGTTGGCCGTGTACAGTATTGGCCCTAAAACCTTCAGAGTAGGTGTCCTTGATTTTTGTTACAAAGGTTCTGCTGTTTAAGTAAGATTTTATTAATTGGTATATTTGCTCCGGGAATTGTGTCCTGACGCTTTCTCGATGTCCATAAAGAGGGCTGTACAGTATTGTTTGTTTTCTAATGCTAGTATTATTTCGTTAATAAGCCTGTGCATTTGCTCTATCGTGGAGTGTTTGTTTCTGAATCCAAATTGGTGGTCAGGTATTAATTTTTCTTTCTCTATTGTTGGTTTTAGGCGGTCGTATATTACTTTCTCTAATATTTTGGAAAACAAAGGAAGTAGTGATATTGGTTTGTAAGATGCATGATGAAAATTTGATAAAAATATGTAATTAGATATGTGAAGCGTTTAAAATTTTTTAAATCCCATTTTACACGCACAAATAATTAAATAATATTAATTTCTATTTGAAATTTGAAAAACTTGAAATTTTTTAATGTATTTTAAAACACATGTCTTATATAACAGTACATTTTTCATATAATGTATTTTTAAATATACCTAAATATAAGTATAATATTATCTAATATATAATCATTATATATTATTTTTTATTTTAATGATAATAGAATATAGAAGCATGCTTTATAAAGTTAAATATGTATACCTGACGCAGATCTGTACGAACAGCGTGATGGCCCAGGTAATCTCTAGGAAGAATATCAAACCAGATGCTACTCTGAAATAGAACCACAAAAATTTCCATTTAACGAGCAGAAGGAAAAGTATTTTTGCGAGTTGCAGTCTTATGATGTAGAGCAACTTAATTTTAAATTCATTTTTCATTGTGAATATAATTTTATTCTTTGTAGAAAACTGTAATCTTTAAAAGAACTACTACTTTAATATGGAAAAATTACCGGACTTGACTCTTAATTTTGAAAAATACCCTATTTCATCCTCGTAATTATTTAACGTTGAATTCTTAAAAATAATCCTTAATCCTAAGGTACGTATGCTTTTAATGATAGATTTTTGGCGATTCAACAATATTTGAGATTATGTAATAAATTGTACATTGGAAAGTTCGTTCGAAAAATCGTCTTAAAGTCAATCTGTATTATTGTGTCATACAAATAATATGCTAATTCACAAGATTGACCCTTTAGTTGCTTGGTTAGTACAATAAAATCGTCTCTAGTTATAATTTTTTAATAAATATTTGTATATTTATTTATTAATTTAATTCCATTTCAACGCAAATAAAAAAAGAAAAGAAAAAATTGCATGTATTTTTTGTACTATACGTGACTGTTTTGTGTATCGCTTGTGATAATTTATAATATTTTAATTTCATTGAAATGAAACATTTTCCTTTTTCTACAAATATCCCTACGTTTCTTTAAGTTTCTAATCGAAATTGGATACAAACGTTTTATACTACATTCATGTTATTTAGTTTGCAAATCGTTAATCTTCTATAATTTTTCCAACAAACTATACCCAGCACGAAAGTATTCGAATATATAGAGAATTTTTATGTATGTATATAGTATCTATATTATACGAAACATTTTGAAATTTCATTAGCACTGCAACAAGGTAGGATTATCGTAATTATGTTGATAAAATTTAAAACTAATTCGGAACTATGTATAAAAGTTACAAAACACATATTGTAAATGTAAACTTGATAGAAAGTTACATTATAACAACATTGGAATATTAACCTACATGATCTTAAATATTCAATTAGTGTTAAAGATATTCTTAGTAAAATTATTGAGGCTTACTAATACATAGAATAACATACAATTCAAATATTTTGATAATCAGCAAAATGTATGCTTGCAATAAATCATTTGTAACGTCCACATACATTCGTTTCAAATATTACAAATACGATCACGATAGTTGTTATTGCAGTTCTAGTTAAATTTTAAAATATTTCGTATAATACACGTATAGTATTTATAACATTCATACCAAATACAAGTGTTCAGTACTTTCGTGAACTATTGCACATACTTGTCCAAACTTTTGCCAACCGTCTAGTCCTTTTAATTAACATGATACGCACAAATTTATCTTCAACTTGATTAAACAGCACGTTTGATCGCAAGAAGTACAGAAAAATTCGAAGCAAAGCAAACTTCCAATAGCCTATAATTCGAAGCTGAAAAGATCCGGATTCAGTTTGCTACTCTTCTTTCACAATGGCTGACAGAAATACGCCTGTCAGGACGTGGCCGCCGAAGAAGAACGTTACTACAAGATCGTTTAATCTTTTCTAGCGTGAAAAACCGCTGTTCGACAGCTATTTCCCTGTAAATCCTGCTTTATCGTCGTTTGTATCCCGTCTTGCGAAACGGCGCTTATTTTATCCCGCAAATAAGTCTAGTCCACGAATTATTCGCAGTCTCGTGACTCTTTGTCGCCGTTGTGCAACCATACTCGTGAACATAAAACTACGTCGCAATGTTTTACGCCTTTCATTGTTGTTCATTTCCAAACAGATACACAACAGATGCCCGTACAAGTTCTGCACCAGGAATTTTGCAAAAAAGAGCATCGTGTTGTACACGCGATTTCTCTATTCGCACCTCTGGAAGTGAAGCCGAGTGAAATTCTGTTGATTGACGGAAAATTTCGCTGTGAAAGGGATAAACTATACCGCGAGATATTAGAACGTTAAAAATTCTGTTTTTCAACTAGGTGTTGCAGGAATGTTATGAATGTTAGTGAATTTCGATGTGAGAAAATTGATTATAAATTCTTGAAGAGTCGAAGATTTTGAAGTCAAGATTCGTAAATATTTGGAGATGAATTTGGAAGATGTTGTATAAATCTTCTCAAACTTTTATGGACCGAAACCACTTTCGAAAACCGTAATTTTTAGTGACTCGCTCGAAAATTACGCGAAGCGTGATTGTCGTCGAGAGTTGATTTGATATAGATATGCGAGCTAAGAGAAAATATAGAGAAATAATAATTTTCATATGATTTCTAACTCTACTTTGAGTTATTTATCCAACGATTCCCGATCGGAAAAACTCATCTAATGGGCATATAAATTGTGAATGTTCTATCTATAAAGAAATCTATTAAGAAAAGCTACATATAAGCAACGTAAAGCTATCGAATCTTTAGAAATAGTTTAAGTAATCGATGACCGTTCGTAACCAAGGAAAACCCAATGACGCAGAATGTTTTTAAATATAGCATACTTGTTTTTCTTTACACTCGATTTTATTACCTTATTGCCTGCAAACTGTTAGTCGAATACTCTGATGTTGCGCGCAGTCACCTCAAGGCTTATCGCTGCCTGATATGTGACTAGTACGTAGAAGTTAGACTTTCTTCCTTCTCAGAACATGCATTCGCCAATTATTTATTTTTTCCATCCCTCTCTCTTCCCCCCCCCCTCTCTCTCTCTCCCTCTCTCTCTCTCTCGAAAATACCAAATCAAGAAATTCGAGTGTCCACCCTCAACAATTTGCCTAACTTCCACCATTTGTTCTACCATCGATCTGTAATAGAACTTCAACAAGCAAACACGCAATTCTTCTAAGTTATGCGCTTATCTTGTCTTTTTTTCTGAACCACACTTACGCTTCAAAGTGAATCGATTGCATTATGTTGCACTTCGAGGTAGTCGAGCAAGAACTATCTCTCGTATTGCAAGAAATGGAAGAATTACAAATTTGTAAATGTCGAAATATAAATCTGAGAAATTTAAAAAATTAGAAATATATATTATTGTTATTGTATTTTTATATCTATCGTATTATATCTTTATTTTAAGAATTTGCTGTATACAAAATACTGTGTATGAAATGTACTCTTCAGATTAATATGGTCTTAAACACTAGTTCGTGGGGCTGCATTAATATCTGTATGTTATACCTTTGTTATAACTGAATTCCTTTTTATTATCAGATACTTAAACGTTTTCTTGATTATTATTACTATTATAGAAGTTACTTATCTTTATTTAAAGTACATATTGTGACTAAGAAAATAATAAAATAAAACTGAATGTAAGTTTTAAAATAATATACTCGAATAGATAGTATTTCAGTTTATGGAATTCTACAGTAACTTTTGATAACAATAACATAATGAGATTTATACGTAACTGGAATTTATATAATACTATATCATTATGCAAATATAAGTAATAAAACAATTCATTATTGCTACTTTGTATCAATTATTTTTATATTTTAAATATACAATTTTTTAATCGCCCTTTAAAATGTAATAATTTTATAAACGGTAAGAAAATATTTCGTAATATCATTTTATAATATAAAATTTATAAATGCAGAATGTTAAACGGTAAATAAAATATTTTACGATATAAACATTAAATGCCAAGTTTATAAGTAATTAAATGGTAAACAATAAAGAATATGTTCGAATAGGAATAAAAAAACAAGTTCTAATAGCCACTTTAACAATTTAATCGAGATAAAATCTGACATTCATTTATTCATCTTTTTGTCTCGATTTCACACATTTTCCACGATTTCACGCGGTACATGCTTAATTTTACGCTACATGGTAGAAATTCGCAGTGAAACTCAGACATTTCGCGCGTATTATAGTAATTTTGCGGAAGACAAGATGCACTAATGTCACTTGTAGTGCATGGCCATGCGTGGATAAAGCTAATACGAGAAATATGCACTGGACCGTTGCGTCGAACACACATGTACTATAATATACATGTATATTTGGCATTACCAAGTGGCTGATCATACCGCAACCGAATGCACTGCAAGTGCAGTCCACCAGTTCTATCGTATAACGTACTATTGCTATCCAAATGAGAACCCACCAACAAATGAATCAATATGTCCATTCATTACTTGTACTATTGGGTTTCATCCCTACCTTATATTGGAATATTTGCTTCCTGTCATGGAGTGCATAGTAACTTTCCACCTCAATGTTCCAATTTAACGTGTTTTATTATTATTTTTACTTTATGTATATTCTTATTTATATGTTTTAATGACAGATTATTTTCTTTTTTTCTTAGTTGGTTATTTATACTCGCATTTATCATTATAACAGGTTATCAGTGGACTGTGAATGTTTTTGCAAATTCATATCTCTATAAATATAAATAAAGAAATAAAATCTAAATAGAAATTTTTTTCGTTCACCATATATTATAAAGCGTACTATACTTTGGACATTTTATGTACTTTTGTATATTTGATACGTTCTGTGTATTTTTGTATCTTTAAATTTTCTATAAATACATAAACATTACTAGCGAAGCACATTCTTAGTTGGAATCATACGTTGAGTTTTATAATTTTTGAAACCGTGTGATCCGTTTAAAAAGTTACTATACAAGATGTTACGCCCTGAAGCTTACTATAGGCCGTGTTTCTAACCGTCTCTCTTGGTACTACAGTATCGCCGACAGATCGCCTGACTTGAAGCAAAATACAATGTATCGACAAACGCATAGTTCTAGAAACTTCGATTCGTTATTTACCCATACAAAGAAGGTAGCACGTATGATCACAGGCGCGAATGGTGGCGTGATCCTAGCGTGGTGTGGGTCGTCTCCAAGAGAAGACAAAGGGAAAAATCGAACGGCAATCAGTATCATTTGAAGATTCAAACGAAATGCACCGAGAGGTTTAGACGAATAAAACCCAGGTCGCTTAGTCTAACGAATATATCGTAAAATATCATAAAGACGGGTCGAATTACTGTAATAAACTAACTGTATCATTGTTAAATTATATTGTGCCGCGTTCATTATAATTTTAAATATTGCTGGAAATAGAAGTTTATATTAAACCTGTTCATTCAGTGTTAAAATCATTTTAACTACCTCTGTTATCTTAATCGAAACAGATGAACGACTATTTCGCGGCGTCGATTATCAAAATCGTAGCGAGAATTTACGCCTCTCATCGACGCGCTTTCTTCGCGATCGCGTCTCTCCGTGAACGGTCGTAACAAAAGGTAATGTATTAATATCAATAAGTGACAAATAATTTGCACTTTGTAAAATTTCACTGATAATATTAATTTAATTGTGCAGGACAGTTCAAATTACATGTTCTGTTATTATTGTGGCTTAAGAAGATTTCTTTTTTTATACCTGATGTTTATTAATATATTTGTTATGTTTCTTGTTTACAGAGTTCTGTATTATAATTGCTAGTGCAACTTACTTTATAACTTCTTTTACTTTTCTTGTAAAATGTTTGCATTATTTGATATTGAAATGTAAATTAGGTAAATTATTGCAACGTAAATGTCATTTATATGATTCTGAATTTAATCTAAAAATATGCAATACAGTTTCCTAGGTTACTATCTTTCATCTGTTTTTTTTCTTTCGCTAATTTTTAATTATTTTGGGCGATATAATAGGAAATAGTAATAAAGCACATTTAATAAATGAAACAGAATTAATTTGAACAGTAGCAAGAAAATGTACGTTATATAAATTAAATAAATGCGCGTAGGGAAGTTTCGTTAAATTCTTGGAATTTACCAAATGTCCAGTTAGACAAATTATAAAGTACAAATTAAATACTAATAACAAAAATTCTTGGAATACCTTGAAATCGAATATTTCTTCTGCTATTTTATTTTCTTAATACAAAATCACGATTTCGATTAAATTATAAATTCAAAGCTTTCATCAATTCCTTTTGTTTTTATACGTGGGAAAATCCTTATGAGCACCCCTCTCCCGCTCTTGGAAGCGGTGGGGTAGTGTCGGACTATACCGACTAAAACCCCACGGTGGACCGCCGACACTCAGCTGGGATGCCCCGCGGCTTAGTTAGTATTACTGCCGAAGCAGCCCTGCGTCTTCTTCTGTCTGAGGGAGTCGTTCCTTAGTTAGTTCGGACATTGGGAGGGACCCCTCTCGACGCTATCCCCTGGGCCATCGTGCAAGTCTGAGGAGGTCCAGATCCTGCTTGGCGTGTCGGCCTCTATGACCGCCTAGGACGGCGTAGGGCCGTCCTTCGGCGCGGAACCCTGCAAGGGTGGGATGTTCTCACACTCTCCCGCTCTGTTCGTTCCTTCACGAGCATTACGTCTTCGCAGTATGAGCGGACTGCGAGGAACTCTTCTCGCCCCCTCAGCATCGCTTCCACAACTGACGGGGAGTTCAACCTTTCGCCAATCGCCAGCCGTAGAATACGACGTGGGGCCTCCCCCGCCGCACAAAATTCCAACGTGTGATGGCAGTGTCCTCGCCCTCGCCGCAGTGGTGACAGGTGTTCGTCGCCGGTGGCCACGAACCTGGTCTTCGGCTACTATAGGTCGGAGCGCCGCCGCTTCCATACCTCTCGTCAGCGCCAAGACCTGGAGCTCGAACGGAGGAGACGCCGCCAAGACCGTCGCCGATGCATATGATGTCGTCCGGTATCCCCTTACGATCCTGATGGCGATCGTCCTACGAAGCTTCCTCAGCAAGAGTAGACTGCGTCGACTTTTCATCAGATTCTCTGCCCACACCGGAGCCCCGTACAGGACCCGAGACCGGACGACTCCTTCATAGAGTCGGCGCACTCCGACTTCTGCCCCACCGATATTCGGCAGTAGGCCACATAGAGCGTTGGCTGCCGTCGTCACTTTGGGAACCAGGATCTTGAAGTGCTGCCCGAACGACCATTGACTGTCGGTGGTGAGGCCCAAATATGGAAAACAGGCGTTTTCTAAGCCTTACCGTCTCCCGGGAGGGTTCTGGAAAGGTGGGGCTCACCCGCCGAAGGTCATTCGGTGATACCCCTGCCAGCATCTTGGCCATCAACCACTGCCACCACGAGTCCATACCCAAAATTGGTCGAGCTGAGGGGTCGCTACTCCCTCTGGGCTACACTCGACCTCCCGTAGTACTATCTTAAGTCGTTGGTAGGACTATCGTGTGAATGTACGGCCACGTCACTGCCGGTCGGCGACCTGCTAACCGAACTCGGTAGATCCAGATTGGATTCACGTAAGCAGGGGCCTCAAGGAGCCAGCAGGTAGCTCCCGGGACTTACCCCGACGGTCCCACCTTTCGCATCAGGATCGTGGTTGCGCTGCTACCCATGGCCACGTAGAGAGAGTGTAACCAAACCTCCCATCTTACACTCCCGGCGACCATCTCTGCAGTGTACATAGGGGCTCACGTAAGCGGAACGCTTGTTCCGACGGTCCCTCTGGCTTCGGGAACGTGGGTTGCTAGCCCCCATAGACTCACATAAGCAAGTCCTCCCTGCGGGACTACTTCGACCAGCAGTACTTTCTGTCTAGCCATCGCCATCACTTCAGCGATTGGTGTTTTCGTCCCCTCGCTCATCGTTAGGGTCACCGCAAATGACCGCGGAGGGGGAGGGAGCACCACCTTCCTGTTCTCCTGCACCGGTCCTCCTTTTGGGGTCCGTTTCGAGATTCCGACGCCTTGGCAGCACCTGATTTCTTCGTAATCTTCTTTTTCTTATGCTCGACCACCTTCCATTCGCCCACCCTCCTCCACTGTGGTTGCCTTCTTCTGTCTTGTTCTGGGGCTATGATGCCAGTTCTGTAGGCCTTCATTAATAAAGGCCCAAGCTCTCCGAATTTCCTCTTAAGGCAGAGAGTCGTTCCTTCTCTCCCCCCCCGTCGTCCTCCTTAGGATGCCCCAGCTCTAAAGTGCAGCTTTTCCGGAGGACCTCGATCTCCTTCTCTAGTACCTCCACCCGCATCTCCGCCATCCTGGCAACTCTAGTGCCGTAGGCGCCCCCGTCCTCCTTGTCAGCTCCACCGTGCCCGTGACAATGGTGCTTGCTGCCTCCTTTAAGGTCATAATGTAGGTGTTTTTCAAGTTCGACGATGTTGTCGCCACCTTCATTATCTCCTCTACTCGCCGAATTAGTTCGGCTCTTATGTCCGTTGTGGAGGATGTTCTCATTTCCGAGGTCAGTTCTATAGGTACGTTTGGAGCTGGCTCTCAGCTTCCTTTTCCTTCCCCTGGACGTCTCTGATGAGGGTGGGGCCACATATGCCCTCAGCTCTTCGACGTCCGAACTCGCACTTCCCTGCGAGTTTCCTGCCGTGGTATTTCTTGCGTCTGATTCGGCGCTTGGAGCCATGACCAGGTCCATGTCTGAACCCTCTGGTTTATCCATCTTGTTTGCGATTCTCATGGATTTCCTGGTTACCTTTTACGCAGGCTTCATTCTTGCCTCCATATCCTACTTTCTACTCGCTTTCATCAATTCCTGGAATTTATTTTGTTGCAATCATATTCCAATTTAAAATCGATTATTTCTTCTACTATTCTATTGCCCTGGCATAAAATCAAGATTTTCAAGCAAACCTTTGAACATAATTTCAAAACCTGATATTTACTTTTCTAATATAAACTTGGGATTTTCAATGAAATTGAAAACTTTGGACAATTTCCAGAAATTGAATATCTTTTTCGCTGGTATGTTTTTTTAGTACTTACAAAGCTTCGATTTTCAATAAAAGTTTGGAGCAACTTCTCTTCGTATCAATGCCGTAACATGTGCTGTATGTACAAAATATTATCTGAAGTATCGAAAAAGATATATTGGTTTTAAAAACTAATCGTGTGCTTAAGTAATCCTAACAGTTCAAAACCCAGAATCAGCAGTAACTTCCAGTGCAATATGTCTGAAAGAAGAAGAGAAGTCACTCGATTTTACAAAAAGAATATCATAATAAACTCCAGTTTATAAAAAATACATAATTCAAGATATTTTGGCCTTTTGAACATAGTAATACGTTTTATTCATAAGAGTATAAAATTTTCCCTTCTATATTTAATAAACACCTTTATCACTAAACTATTCACTAAAAATTTCGTTTTAATAAAAATATTCTTTTTCTAAATAGATTTGTCTTCATGAAAAATGTAGTTACTTTGTTCTTTTATTTGTATTTTCACTTCTTCCCCCAAATGAATATGTGTAACCTTGTTTAGGGGAATTAATTTCAATATTACAATTTTCGTGCATTTCAGGCTTGCAAAAAATCCTGCAATTAATTTTTATCACATTAAAGGAAGGAAAATATTATTATTAATCATTTGTTTTTAAATCATAACAAAAATTAATAAATAATTTCATGTTAGATCTAAAATTACTATGAACTTCGTTTTCTCACTTACTTGCTATATTCTTTGCAATAAATTATTATTAAGGAGAAAATTTAGATTCAACAGCAGATTAAAAGCAACACTATCTTCCGTTCTGCCTACGCATTTATTTCCTTGATAAGAAAACATAATCTCTGCCATAAATCGTACAGATACAAATTGGATATTCTTAACTGAATAATTTTTCTTTTCTATTTAATTACCCACTCATACCTTCATTATACAATAAACGAAAATGAGATTACTTCATAATTCAATAACTTCAAATTTTAATTAAATTTGCATTATAATATTTTAACCTTTTACCATTAAAACATTTTTATAAATTATACTTTTTCCACCATTATAGTTTCCTTAACGAAAGTGCAAATGATCGAAATTATAGTGTAAGTGAAAATCGGTTGGAAATAAATCAGAGAAATATGATAAGATAAAGGAGCATAAGATAAAACTTAACTGGTGGAATTATTTATCAATACTTAATTCATAGAATTTTTGTAAAATTCGCTTCCTCTTTGAACTTTGACCTTTGAACTATGCTAAATAAAAGAAAACCTGCTAGTTGCTATTTTAAACAAAAGAAGTGTGAGTTACTGCAAACATATACATATATATACAAGATGCCAACAAATTTTTGCCTTTGAAATAGCCATTAAAAGATAAATGATACGAAACAATTTCAATATTACTTTTTATATAAAAAATGTATTTTTATATAAAAAATGGTGCGTATATGTAAATAAAAAATTGGATTGTATATTTCTAAAAATTATATTTTATTATATTTCTAAAATTATAGTTTTGCATTGTTACTTTTCTATTTGCTCTAAAATTCTTTAGATCGTTTTATTACTCTCAAAGTTTTCTGTTAATACAATACGAACCTTCCACTGGAAGTCTATTTTATGGTTACATTATACTTAATTTAATCTTTAAATCTTTCAAATATGTTACATGAATTTCAATATATTTTTCTTTCAAAATTGAGGTTAACACTGTCACGTCTCGCGCCCGCACGATCCGTAACGCAAAAAGCTAATCAAGAACAACCCGTGATTTAATGTCTTGCGATAAATTTATTTAGCTATGTTTTTATATTTATCTAACTATGTTTTTATAACGATATTAAGACAATTTAAATTGTAAACAAAGTCAGCAGTTCGAACAAACATTGGGGATCTTCCCAAACATTTTCAAAAGGAAGACCTCGATGTCTTTTCATCTCCGACAGTTATAAATAAATATAACGACTCAGAGAAGTCAGTAGTTACCATTTTGTCAACCGAACAGTTTTCATCATTTTGTCAACCGAGTAATTACCATTATCTACCAAAAAGTTAGTTATCATTTTGTCTATCGAAGAGTCAGTTATCATTTTGTCTACTGAAGAGTTAAATTACCATTTGTTAACAGAAGAGTCTATCAGTTAATTGTCAATATTGGAATCAAGTAAGATTTAAATAAATCATTGTATTTTGATAATTATTTTCGAACAACTTTAATTCTCTCCCGTGCCAGTATTTCTGCACATAGCAGATTAGCTGAAAGTGGAACTTATTGCTAGTTGCATTAACGTCAGCTAACGCCACCGAACGTGGCAACTAAATAAAACATGACAAACACATCGAATAACGTATGAACGCAATTCCATTGCTATAAGGTCCAAGATTATCACCGTTCGAGCAATCACAGCAGTATCATACATTAAATATAACGTCTCCAAACGCGACGTTATTGCTTGCAACTGCGTTAATCAGACTAGTCGATCTTTCCTCGTAAATTTCAAACTCGTTTCATAAAGTTACACAACCATAGATAAAAGAAAAATAACAATGCGACGACATTCATGATAAATTAAACGTTTTCGCAAGACTTGTGGATATTTCTTGAAAAATTTATAAAGCCATTATGTAGCAAATAAAATATAAGATTCTTTAAAAATTGTTCAGATTGACCGATAGAAGAACGAGTGGATGAATTTGTAATAGAAAAATATATTGAAATAAATAAAGGTGTAAGTATCTCACTCTTATAGCGTTACAATACAATAGCAGAAGCTATGATAGGGAGCACGTTCATATATTTATAGTATTAAGCTAGAGAAAATTATCATATGTCCAGCTGAACAAATTGTAAAGTACAAAATAAATAATACATTTATAACAAAAGACATTACCAAAAAGTTAACCTTGTAGCTCTAGTTGAAGATTACAAGAAACAGTAATAGAAATCTACTTATAGCTCTTTTGTTTCTAAATATTATAACTAAAAATATAATTTATATTCAAGGGCACAATAATATGGACCTTTCTTCATTTCGAATTTTTTTGTTTTAGTAAATTCTGTTCTCTTCGTAACAGCGGTCTCCATAAAATAAGGATAAATACGTGTCTCGGTATAAGATGTAAGAAAAATCCACATTTCTGGGCACTATTTAGTATCGCACGATAACATTGTTTGCTCATCTCTCGAGAGTTTAAAAGCTCAACTATACTATTCAGACATTTTCTACGCACTAAACCATTTAACAGTCGAGTGACTACTCGGCACTCGACTATTGGACGTGTCCGTACGAGCCTTCGTACAAGCTTAATTCTCCACCAAAGACCATACTGGTTTTTGAAAGAAATTTGAGTTTGAATTTTATTACTACAATTTAGAAAATTTTCGAAATTACATTGATTTAATCAGTGTTAGATCAATACACAGTAAATACAGTAACATAATAGAACACAGTAAACAAAATACCAAATAATATCAGAGACTACACTTTGTGTCAAAAATATCGACGTTTGTGTACAAAATTATTTATCAACCAACATCAAAAATACCAGAGACTTGATTTGAAAGTTATTATTCCAAAGTTGTCATAAGTTTGCCCTTCATTGCATGTGTAAATACGAATGAATACAAGTATCATATAAATATGTGATTCTTTATTTACCAATTGCTGTACATATATTATTATGATACATTAAGGTTTCTAAAATACATAATTATTGTTCAGTACTATTCAGCTATGGAAACCATAACTTAGATAATAAAAAGTTAATAGGAAGAAGTTGATACACATATTAAGTTTTATTATAAATAAAATTTTCATATGTTACATGTAAACCATAATAAATTGTTACAAATGTTACTTAAAATTTTAATAGGGGCAAATGTCGCATAAAATTAAAGGTGTATAATTAAGGGTATAATTAATTGACCGACTTATATTTGTTAGAAACATGTTAAAAATATGTTAGAAACGCAAATTTAATTTCTTCGGTATGAACGCCGACTATAGATAGAAGAAAATCAAAGTTTAATTCGTATGGTAAAATTCTATAAAAATTCAAAACAAAAGAAGTACATCGATACCAAAGAATATTTTATAAAAGATACAACAAGAAAAAAATTATAGAAGTGCAATATGTGGAATCAAAATATAATTGAGCTTGTATTATGACGAAAGCATTTTCTAGAATTAAGAGAAAATACTTGTTTGTTTTAATTTGAAGTAGCTTACGTTTATTTTCCTTTTCGTTTGTATGTAAGAATATAGTAAAAGTAGACATTTAAATAATTTAGTTTGTCAAAAGGTGCTTTCTGAGAATTTTTAATTAGAAGAAGGGAATCAAACAAACTTTATTTAAAACTTGAATTTCATTCGAGGACGGATGTTCGAGTTAAAAAAAATAGCCTGATAAAAAGCGTTGGTGTGGAAAGCGGAAGTTTATTTTAATTTGTTCAAATACTTTTACGTTATAATTGATATTTCCAGTTTTCCTTATACCAACACGCAGTCTTTATTCAGAAAAACCAACAAACATACTGTAAGAAAATAAAGAATATTACATTTTCATATTATGGTAAAATTTCAATATCTAGGTTACCTCTTAAATGAATTATTTTTGCAAATACGAAAAACATTCTGGAAATGTCCAAGAATATAATGTGGGGATGTAAATAAAAAAGGCTAAATATACTTGTGAAAATAAATTCTGAACATTCTAAATATTCCAAGTATTCCAGTATATAAATTAATGCTTAAAAGCATGATTTATGCAAATATTTTGTAAGTATTTTGAAATGCCATTTGATTTAAAAACTAGAAATTAAAAATTATTATAAATAGATCAATTTCTTTCAAATTTGATAATAAGAAAGGAAAATAATACAATTACGTGGATCTAATGAAATGCATTAAGAAGGTAAAGTAAAATATTAATGTGCATATATTTCTTCCATATCTACAATTTTTATGTATGAACTGCAGTATTTGACGTGTTCATTTTTAAAGGGTTCGTTAGAAACTCGTTAGTGGATCCAGTAAACAATATAATCTTATATTGATTATATTAAAACAATATGTTCATATATTATTCTAAAAATATACAATTTAAATATGTAATTTAATCAAACAACTTTGAAGTAAAAAAAAGATGCATAGAAAAGGGGGAAAAAGAAAAGAGAAAGAGAAATCTAACGAGAATTCAGGAAATCATAATACGACCACGACGGTCGTAAAATCAAATTTTCTTTCAATTCTTACTCAACGTGCGTGCAGCTCTTAATTTGCAACATACCCATTCGATCATATTTCAGTGCTCAATATGCATGGAAAACACGCATTTCCATAGAGACTAACGGAATGCAATCTGCAACGACGAGGCATATCTGCAAATTTGCAATTTGCCGAACGCACTACGTTAAATACACTTAGAATTGTGATTCTGTGTTGACTTTTCCCGCATTGAATCCCGGTGTAGACATATTTAGTAATAAGTTAATGCGATTCGTTCAATAAAGAATAACGAACTTTGCACGTTTGATTCGATTTGACTCGTTGGATTCGATTACCTCGATGTACTTTCCGACATTGATTGTTTATCGCATACTTATTGATAGAGTTTTTTTGAGTTTTTGATTTATTCGTTAAGTGATATGACAGCAAATAGTTAAGTTAAATGTGAGTGTATTCATACTTCATAAGTATCTGAACACTTCAGTGTGTTTGTAGTAACAATGTATGAATTGTACCAACATGATAACGTGAATTATGATATTAATAATTAGAAATAGTTCTGTTGATCTAGCTTTATCGCTTGATAGAAAACATTAAGTACTACTAACAAAACTACGCATTGACCATACAAATTTCACATATTTGCTCTCCTGCTCCAATAAATATCCAACATTTGCAACATGCAAATTTCAACTGATTACATCGTCATATTCGTGAAAGAAGCTTATATCACATTAATGGCGATTTCAAAGAAATACCTGAAATATAAAATCATGTTCGAATATCTTTAAAGGCTATAGTCGAATAAACATGATAATTATCGAAAGAGTTTCCTAGAAAAACCATTTTGTCAAAGTTTTAGCCCCTATTATCAGGGTAGTTATTGGCCTGAACATAATTTACAGTTAATGCTTGATTTCTGTTGTTATATCCTATAAAGATATCCTTTTCCAGATTTTTTAAGTAGAGAATCTATTTTTAAAAAGTTAAGATAGTTTTAAAATACCAATTTTTTATTGAAGTTATCAAGTGATAACACTTATATTTTTACAGTAGTAGCGTTCTGTCATGTTTATTAACTCATAATTTTTTCAGATTTTTTGAAACGATGGTGCTGTTTGTGGATACTGATCGATTTGTAGTAACAGTATGTGAAGTGTACCAAAGCATACAAAATTAGTAGTAAATCAGTAATAAAAAGAAAGTGACAGAATTAAACAAAACATGCGTAAAGATGTTGATTTTTTTTTTTGAACATAAAGAGGTAACAACATATTGTTTTGCTTATTGAATTTATCGATAAAAAGAATAAGATAATAAAATAATGCTCATAAAACAAATTTTATTTTAATAGAATCTATTTTCAAAATTCCTTTTTTCTGTTTATAACCTTACAGAACCCTAAAGAATTTTTCTTGTAGCGAATTCTAAAAACTTAAGGAATTTTCAAATAACTTCATTTGAGCTACATCACTTTTTCAGCGATACATTTTTATCTCCTTCGCGAAAGTTTCACTCCAAATAAGATTAAACTTACTTATTTTCGCAATATAGAAACTGTAATTTCGAAGATTTATTTTATGAAATAAATAAAAATGTCTGACGTTAACAGATTATCTTTATCAAGAAGAGCTCATTCGCACGAATCTTGTTTACTCTTTCTAACCTTTCGATAAGCATTATATCGCACACAGATCATGTGCCTATTCAAAACAAGATGAATTGCTCATTTATTTTGCTTGATATATCAAGAATTGAGTTGATGAAATATTTTAGTTTCTTGTTGTTTATATACTGGCACAATTACAAAATATTTTTCCAGAAATTGTAAGTTAACCACTATATTATCAAGGCAGGATGAAGTACTCGCGTATTTCGCACATTAGAACTAGTCATTCTAAAATTTTAAAGAAATTATTATAAGAAGACCCAGTCTCTATATGATAACAGACTATTTATTGTTAATCTGAAGCTGCTCAAATTTAATTTAATTTAATTAAAATTAATTTAAATATTCTATCATAGATATAAACTAAAGCTTTCTCTTAAAGACAACTTAAAGGAATACAAGATTTGTTAAAATTCATAAAAGAAACAAAAATATTTATAATACAAAGCATTTCTTACTAATTGTCGCTAATAATCCGGATTGATACAACCTTAACTGTTAATAATAATAGAAAAAGTAGGTATTAATCTTTCATCAATAAACTTTAACATACAAAATTTATAATATGAAAATACATGATTAATACAGTTTTTCTAGTTTCTTTATTTTAATGTCATTTTATGATTAAGAAGAAATATTTAAATACAAAATAGCCAAAAATGAGAGAAACCTACTAGGTGTATGCCAAAGATATAATTGTCAAAACAAATAATGTTTTAACATCTTCAATATAGTATAATTTTCAATGTTTTAATATTACGACGAATAACATTTTTAAAATTATAAATAGGTTGGGAAAATACATGTTTTCCTCTGAAATTTAATAAAATTACAATTTTGGTAACATAAAATTAATTGAAAACGTACTGGACTTTAAAACGCTGTCCTGAAGGAAGATAAAAAATGTGAAATACTCACATCTGTTTGTTTTTCTCTTGTAGTCTTCCTATGCAATTTGCATGTAATTTTGGCAAATAAAATATTCTGTAACTAAAACCAAACTCTAAATCAAAAGGAAGATCCACAAACGATCCTATTTAATATTACATGGCAAAGTATGATCGTCGAACGAAAACTGTGATCGTTACAAAAGAAGCATCAAGTTCCAAATTCCTATAGAGGAATTCAACTACGACACACGAGGAGCACTGATTTCCTGGTCCGAAAGTAATGCAATAACGTTGAAAATGTAAAACATTTTTCTCAATTTCTTCCCTCCCATGATATTCTCTGTGCACGTGTACGATACGTTTCACCGTAAAAATAATGCCGGTAGAACGGTAAACTACAGACACAGGCCATTTCTCTCTCGAAAATAAGCTTCGTGGCGCGCTCCAGTGATCTGCGTGCGTGTTTTTCCGCATGCTGACCCATGACTATGGAAGATGCTCTTTACGATCGATGTCACGGTGACGCGAGCGGAAAAACGCCAGTCTGTACGGGATATCGGGAAATTTCGGTAATCGTCGCCGATAACCTCATTCGAGCGGTTTCCGTTGGCGAAAGCTTCCGCTTGTCGCTAATCTAATCCCAGCATCGAAATTAGATTTTTTGTGGATTCGATTCACAACTGGCCGGCTGCATTCCAAAAAAATAAAAAATATTCTAGCTAGATTGCCTTTTTGGTCTTGATTCTTTCTAGTGTCAAGGTTTAGCGTTTAACGAAGGAATCTCGAACTTTATAAAGTTGGAGTTCTATCGAGTTCCTCTTTCTCTTACTTTTTACTTTCTTTGATCGTAAGCATCGTAAATTTGCCGAAAATGAAATTATAGGATTGAAGAATTATTAGGAGCCTCTTGCCCAATCGAATTAATATTCTCGGCATTTTGTAAGTTACAGGTTACAAGATTTTAGTGCTAGTATTATTATATGTTATATTTTATATTAATTACATATGTATACGCGATCAGTTAGAAAAGTCTACATACGTAAAAACATTAACTTTACGAATTTTTTTTATTTTGATTATGAAAACGTAAAATAAAAATAATATAAAGTACAATATTACAAATATTACATATACCTATTTTATCTAAATGATATTATACAAATAATAGGCATAACATTATATTAATATCTTGTAAGCCCTACGTAGGTATCAATAATGTCCTGGTATCTTATAGGAGCTGAAAAAATTAAAGCTTTGCAATTTCTGATGCAGTTCTATACCAAAATTTTCGCGAGTTAAGGGCTTTAAGTTTTGTAATTCTCTTTCGAAATACATTAATAATAATTGTATTGATATGTAAGTATAAATAATTTTGTGACAAAGTAATTTTGTGGGTTTTTAGCTTCTCCGGTAAGTCAGCTACACGAAATTCGCAAGACTGTTTGTCTATTATAACTCCTCTACAATGGATAATTGAAAACATTTTAATGAAACACTGCAAAAATTTTTAAAATAAACCAATCATTTCTAACGATTATGAAATTCAACCTACGGTTTCAACTAAGTTGGTAATAAGCTATTATAGGTGGATTTTGTAATTGTAAAAAGCTCTACTTAAAATATTCAAAAATATGTTATTATTGACATGAAGCAAAAATATTTTCTAAATTAGTTACTCTCCGACTTATATATTTTAATATTGTTTTTATAAAAAATAAAAGGATGGATCAATGGGCGTATACAAAATGTATAGGTCTATATAAAAGTGAGGTGGATTATTATACTATTGTAATAGTCAGATCAGTCAGAAACTGATAGATCGCCGGTGATCTCCTCGCGTCGCAGTTCGAACGTTTCACAAATAAGGTGAAGAAATTGAACTTTATGTATAATGACAGAATTTATTATGCAAATCCAACAGAGTGACGGTTCAAAGTGTTACAAAGTGTTACAAGGAACTTGTCAAGGGGTCAAAATATTTTAACGGGCTGCTTCGAGTGCTTATTTTGGAGGGTTTTTATACTTTGGTTTTTGGTCCCTCTGGAGGAGTTGTCGTCTGGTGTGTGTCAGAGGCGCCTATTCCGTTACTATTTGATAACTGTGGTATGCAGGATGTTTAGCCTATCCTATTACGGTTTCTAAGCGCGTGGTCTTCTTGAGCGTGTGACAAGAGCACGTTCGTCTGTTTGTATCGACCGGTGGGCATTATAAAAAGTTCGAATGTAAGCCCGGTTGACGATTACAAATAGTGGCGATAATATTTTGTCCAGGGTTCGTTCACATTTGAACCTAGCAAACCAAAACAACATTGATACTCCAAGGCGCAGCAATGTGAGTCACTCCCGTCGAATCTTCTGTTGACTCATGCGCCGCTACAAAACTTCAATACTCCCCTTATCGTTTTGCTATAGACATTTGTAAAGTGCAGTGATAATATTAGTGATTTAGCTTGAAATTTGTAAAATTGTAAAAACATTTCGCAACAAAATTCTACAAGCCTGATTCTATAACTTGTAATTTCACTAATATCCTTTTCACTACGTAATTTCACTACGGGCATCATCTCCGCTGCGACACTCCCGCTGAACGAGCCGCCGCGCCAAAACAGTGCACGATGTGCGAGAAAAATCGTCAGAGGCCGCGTTTATAAAATAATATTTTTATAATAATTGAGAGATGGGAAAGGAATTGATCTAGAAAGGAATTCACTGAAATGTAAGTGATTAAACAATTCTTAGAACATTTTAGTTTGAATAATATGTAGCGGCCCATGGCCATAAAAAAGGGAGAGACCCATGTTATTGTGCCTTTGAATACTAACGTTGTTAATGTTCAGCTAGAGTTACACAAGAAGGTTAACTTTTCGTGGTAATGTGCTTCCTATTATATTCTTTTGGTATTGCAGCATTGAATGAGCGACGATCAAAATCGGCATACATTATCTCTGTACGTATACATACTTGTTTCAATATATCTTGTTATTACAAATTCATCCACTCGTTTCTTTATCGAACAGCCCTACACGTTATTCACCTCAAATAAATTAAAAATTTGTATGTATCAAATCATTATTGTGAGTTTCAATTTAAATTTTCAACATAAGTTGTAATATATATAACTCGATATGGAATAATTCATAAACAGTAACTAAGGATTTCTTTTAAAAATAATGAAAGTAAAAATGATGATGACAAAAGACTGAAGAAGACTGGTTTTCTCTTGTTTTCTTTTCTTAGACTTTTATTATTTTTTATTACCTTTTCGAGAGACACTTCTTCCAGAGAATTAATATCTAAGTTTTTTTTTCAAATTTCAATTCATATTAAAATTTTTCATCTTTAATCCTTTCGCTTCGGCAGTCCAGCCCGCCGAAGTACTGTCACTGAACGGAAGCGCGCGCCAGAAATGCGTACAGGTCATTCAGTTGATGTCGTCTATAAACGACGCTCGTACCCACAGGTCATCTCGGGGGCGCCGCCTATAAGCGGCACCCGATGCGAAAGGGTTAAAATGAATCTATGTAATTTGTACGGAATATGCATAATGACTCTTCTGGCTTTAAATTTGAAAACAAGTAATAAGAGCAATTTCTTTGATAATTATTATTTCCTATTAAAATTCTATCTAAATTATTACCAACATTGTATCGTTAGTTATTACTTAAAATTCAAACGTTCAAATACAAAATTGCAACGTTAAAATGCAACTGCTGTAATTTTTATTTAAATATTTCTATTAAAATTAATTTGTATTCGAAATAAAACTTATTATACTGAATGCAATATCATTAAAATATATTTAATTGTATTACAAGTAGAAAGTTTAGTTTTAGAATCATTTTCTGATAAAACTTTTATATTTGCTACTGCCTTATTCTATCGTATCATAAATTATTTACTCAAATAAATATTAGTTTTTCACTTTTATGCAAATTTATTCATTTATTGTTTAAATATTTAATCCCTTAACCTACAATATCGTGTGAGAGACGTGGTACGTCAATGTTATTGATTTATTTACTTCAAGATAATAAATCTTTCTTGTTCAATGATCGATTGCTAGTAACTATTCATCAAACATCTTGCAAAATAAAATTAGTTGTACTTTACACATGCATTTATATATATCAAAAGACATGTGCGATTTGCACAACTTGTAGCGCTTAGCAAAATCGTGAAATGCTCGACGCGTGACCGACCATGTTGTTGCTTATGGCACGCGCTATTGGAACTTCGTAAGGCAAGGGTTAATAGATTTTTTCTATTGAATTTCTGTTTTTCTATTTTTCTATTATGGAAAGAATTTATATTAATCGTAAATTTTTCACTAATATAAAGAATGTTGTTAATAATGAAACAAATCGAATAAGAAATCTTTCTATCTCTTTCTCTCTCTTTCTCGATACTTGGTCCTCGAAATCTGATAATTGAGTTGAATTACGGTATACGCATGTTGAATTATCCTCACGTAACGTAAAACCCCATGACGTGTTGACGGTACGCCACATCCACCCCGACGCCGCACACAACTGAAACAGAAAAATATTACGGATCAACAGGAATGGTTGAGAATTGCACTATCTCAGTAATGAATTTTGTCTTAATTGGATATTCGATGATACATTTATCGAACGAGTATTTTTTTACATTTTCACAGGCTGTACCAGGCAAAACGGGATACGTTGTATGGAAATGTAAAACGCCACGGGGACAAGATAATAAAACAACACCATGCAAGCGGAACGTGTTACGGCAGAAACGATTTATCGCGTATTATCCGTGTAAGATTAATTACAGATTAAAAAAGCGAGTCCATTCGCGAATTGGTCAAAACTTTATGGAACAGTTTATATTTATGATAATATCTTAATCGCTTTATCCTCTTTCTTTAAAAGATGGAAGTTGCTTATTATAAATTTTTGCTTATCGAAGTCTACATTGTTAAATAGTATAAATGTATTTTTTTCAAAAATACATACAGATATATATGTATCTAGAGAATTTTATTATAAATTCTCACAATCATCTACATAGTCGTTATGGTTTCGCATTTTACAGTATTGTATAATATTTAGAAGCATAGATTTTGTTATACAGGTAAAATTATAGGATTTAGTTAATTTTTATATTAGAAATAGTATAGCAATTTTATACACAGTTCCCTTAGATTAAAGATTTTGTCACTTGTACTACTTTCCCCCTGAGCTCCTTAATTACTTTCCTTGACTTATCAATTACATTATGATCAAAACATTTCTATAAATTTCATAATATGCAATGTACCTATATATATATATACACGATATATGTAGGAATGATAGAGCGGATGACTATTATGGAAGGTTGTACTATTATTTTATTGAAACATGACTCATTTTCTAAATAAAAATCTAAGATACAACAAATTTTAAGGAGGATTCGGTAAAGCGTTTTCATTATTTCTTAAATAGTAACATTATTTATATAGTAACATTTATTTAAAATATCCTCTATATTACGCAATGTGCGTAGTTAAAATATTATGACAATGAGAATTTTTCTCGGTAAAAGGTGAAAGTATAAAAGGGAACAACTTAAATAATCTAACAGAAATCGTGCCGCTAATGTTCGCGGTAGAAATATTAAAAAGTTGTTAAATATTTGTTATAATATTGTGAATATTATATATCTAATATTGTAATTCAGAAGAATTTTCGTAATATTTAAAAGTATGTATATCTTCATTTCTTTCAAAATTTTCTGCGTCAGTTTAATTCCGAATTTTTTAATTATTTAGGGGCGTTACTTATGCTGTTCGAAGAATTGAAGATGCATTATAGAAAAGTAGCTTTTGTAATGCTCATTCAAGAGAGAATTAGAGAAATATTATTGAGTATTATCATATGTATAGTATGTATACTTGAGTATATCGTTTGAAAGCTATATTGAAGACAAAATTTTAAAAATTCAAAGAGAGAAAATTAATTAGAAAGGTAAAATTGTATTAAAAAACAGGCAAAAAGTGATCTTTATATTTAAATTCAATTATACGTTTCATATTCGTTTAAATTAATGTTACAAAATTCTTCAATTCTCTTAAATGTCTTAATTAATCCTAAAATTTAAGAGAAAATTTGTGCGAAGTATGAAAAGGATAATTAAATTTATATACATAGTTGTTATTTTACCTGCATTTAATTACAATATTTTTAAATCTATAGATTTTGTACATTACTTGCAAAGTGATCTCTTTACATCCAGTATCATTATAGTACTTTAATAAGTTATTAATAGCCCAAATGATAAATGCACATTTTTTATTTTTGGTAAAACTGATCTCAAAATAGAGTATATTATGCCTTTCTTACAAAATCATTCGAAAAAAGTCGGTTCTGAAGGGATTAAATGAATGTTTTTATAATATTTGCAACATAATTGAAAGTATTCGCCTACACAAAATGAATTAAAATAATTTTGACATTTTTCGAAAATGGAATTCTTTTAATTAGCAAAAAATGGGTATAAGAAATGTAATAATAATAAATAAATAACAATATAATAAATAATGGTGAATAAAAAATGTAAGAAATAACGATATTTGTAAAAAATCCGTTCTTCTCTCCTTTTATATAAGATTTATTCAAGTACGTAAAAAGTTGCAACATTAAAAGTTACGTAACTTTTGTTCAAGAATGTTTCAGGTACTTTCAGTAGTTCTAAAGATATCACCAAAGTAATAAAATTTTCAAGCATAATTTAAACCTTTAAACTTACGTTTCGTCCGCTAAATGAGTTACAATTTCCCAGAATTATGTTTCTACACTGAATGCATTCTAAATCTTGTAAAATTTTTACTAAATGATTTGTACAACGAGTCCTAGTATTTATCCTTAAATAAAACTTTGCCAATTGTTATAAAAAACAAAAGTTTAAGTATATGTTAAAAATGTTTAATATAACAAGTTTCTTTTAATACTTCATTTTATACAATTTATTATTTATATGTCCTTTGGAACATTGTTAAATATAAAGGTTAAACCATGAAACGTGATCAGCTTAGATTTCGTTCTTAGTGGGCCGACCGACAAATTTTTTGTCTGCTATAACATGATTCAAAAATTTGTTAAAAGTTTTTGTGCTTCAAATAAAAAAGGTCTTTGTTATGCTAACTACCGAATTCGTCTCAATATCCGTCAAGAGATAGGTGTACAAAATTATAGATTTACTTATAAAAACTATACTATAATCATCTTAAAGCACCCTTTGAACCATGTTATACCCGACAAAAAATTATCGATCGGACCACTAAAAACAGAATTATCTAAGCCGTATCACGTTTCATGGTGGATGACCCAGCATAGAAATTACCAGTAACAAGAAAGTTATATATACATATATTATGTTATATAAATACATAAATATTACATAAGTACCATATTATATTTACAGATTTATTTATGTTTTATTTCTATTTTGTTAAATAAACGATTTTAGAATATTTTATCCATTTGCATATCTAATATTCATTTGTTGTTAATTTGCATTACTATCCATACGTAAATCTTTACATTGTGCGTATAATTTCAAAATGCTTCTAGAGCAAATCAGTAGTCATATTCTGATATCAAATTATAAATAGAAATATTTCACAATATTTTTTAGGATAATAACTAACTTGCCGAAAATCATGATCAAATCGTATTTATTACTTCTAATTATAATATTGTTCTACAACATTTTATTTTATGAAAATAATAAAAATATTTCAATTATCTTTTATCATACTAAATTAACTTTTTAAGGAAAAGTAATTAAAGTATTCTTTGTAAATCTTTCGTAATATTTTCATAATTTATTTCACTTTTTCTAAATATTTTCCAATGTATTTTGTACAACAATTTACGATCGCGTTCCTACATTTTTCAATTCCCTATACGGTATATTTTCATAAACAGCAATTTTTTTAATTAAAAAACGAAACGAAAAAGAAAAGGAAAAAATAGAATTTGCTTCGGTAAGCATTCTTTGAGGTAAAAAACCAACCACAGTAAGCAATCCTGATGTTATATTAGCATGTCTAATTCTTACATTACCTTGCGTAACAATCCCTTAAATAATCATTAACAAAATTGCATAAAAATACGAATCGTTCGTAACGATTTATTAAACGTTTACAACAGGAAGCTGACCTCGTCCAAGATCTGTATGTGCATATACTTGAACATTCGTCGTTCCAGCGGAATGACGTAACTACAAATTTGCAAATTTTGAAATAAAAGTTTGTAATCTCAGACATATCTAATTTTTATACCCTTATAAGTTTCATAATTTGCCGAACATCCCTGGCCACTAAATGACAGTAACATCGTTATTTAAATATTCGTTGACGTCTGTCACACATCGTAGCAATAACAACATAAATGTTAATTCCGTCGCAGACATACTTAAAAATAACTACAGAATACAGAGTTGTTTATATCAACATTATAAAACATTTCCTTCATTATCTAATTATAAGTTTTACCAACTGAAATTGGTTTTCTTCGTCACTTGAAAAACCACTTGTTCGCAGTTGCGAACATTGTTACGCTGGGATGACGATATGCATGTATGTACATTTACATATAAGCTATAGTTTTATATTTGGACACTACTTATCTTTAGGGGGATGTATATAATTCAAGCAGAAAATTACGAATGAAAGAATCTGCAATAATCTTTTTTTTTATGATCATTGTAGTTGCATATAAATAAATATATACAAAAATCATTACAATAGAACGGATTTCTAAAAGCTAATACTTACAAATTTTACCAGTGCATTCTATAAGTAACAAAAAGATTAAAGTGCCAGTAGTAAAAAGTCTATAAATGCTTCAGTAAAAGGGTGTAACAAAAATATGAAACGTAAAGCTATGTATTACTTATGGATGCGTTTCGAAGTTAAATGATATCGATATGAATTTCATGGCGGTTTTGTCTCATTTCTTCACATGCAATTTTGATTTTTGTACTTTTGGTAGATGACATTGGACAAGATAGACCCGAACTATAAAATCTTACTTTCAGGAAATTATGTGTTTGAAAGATATAGGTCTCTATACACACTACTCCACAAAATTAAAAGTTAATCACTAAATTTTGATCTAAAAGTTATCGATTTTTAAACTGCTGTAACTTCGTAAAAAAATATCGTACAACAGTCTATCTAGGCTTATTTTCAAAGGGTAACTAAATTAAATTTTTTCACAGATTCTTTTATATCATAAAATGGAATAGAAAACTGAAAATACGTTTTTCTTTTTCAACAAATTCGAACGATTCTATAAAGTATAACAAATTCACTTGCAAGTTCGTTTTAACATCATACATCAACTTTTTAGAGTTTGTTGTAAAGAAGGGATTTCCTTTTGCAAAGAAATTTTAAAACGAATCTCGAAATAAATTTTTTAAACTTCATAGAATCGTTCGAATTTGTAAATTTAAAAAAAAAGTGCGGAAGAAACACTTGAGTATATTTAACAATATATATTTATTAACATATACTCTATATGTACACTTTGCGTAGAACTCGTGATTCGCGATTACAAGTTCGAATGATGATTGCTTAAGATGTCGAAAAACTCGGATCAATTATTATTGCTAATTACCAACTATCGACTCTGACTGGTGTCTAACGACTGACTTTCCGTTACGATGATGCTGCAGAGGAAAACTATGATGGAATGTGTCTAAGGACACGAGATCTTTGGATTCGTCGAGGAAAGCCTTCGTTCGGAAAGTGCGGGAAATGGACGTTGCTGTTAATTTCAATGTTGGTGGTTAGAGAAGGATGCTAACCGTCCTTGAGAGAAAGTTGCTAGCGGGAAGCGTCGTTCGTGAGAAAAACAGATTTCCTGTATCTTTTCCTAATAGATGATAGGTTAGGGACTGCCAAGACCAAAACTATTTGTCCGTTTGAAAAACCTTAGCTAAATAAATCCTAAGATTTATAGCGGGTTCTTAGGCTAGCTGGAAATATACTGTGAAGATGTATCGACATCTAGCAACCATCTTACCCGGAAAATAGGGTCTTTGTGTAGGGAGCCACGGGACAGAAACCGTTGGAAAGTTTATTGTCCCGAGCCGCTACAACTGTTATTAAATATGTTTTAGAGTAAGATATTTAATTGATGAACGCAGATTAATTTTGTATCTTTTATTTTACATCACCATATATAATCTTTACACAACGCCGTATACAAACAGACTGAAAGAACACGTGGCATCCTTTAAAAACAAAGGGACGCGTCGGTAGTCGTACCAACTCTCCCTTAAAACAAAGGGACGTGTCGGTAGACGTACCAACCTAGCTTGTAGGAACTAGCGATCGTACCAACCTAACATTTGTCTTAACAACAACTATATTTTTTAAGGAGAGGTATACAACTACTCCATACCACTGGTAGGAAAAAACGTTCATCCCGTGACCGCGACTACGTTTAGCGACTAGGTGTGTCACTTCGAGCCCAAGCTCATTGTCACAAATCTCGGGCAAACATAATCGGATTAAATCATAAACAATTATTTAAGTACAGCTATGATAAAAGGTCTAGGCTAAAGTATTGAGGATTTTCCCAAAGGAAAGGCCCCGATGTTCTTTTATCTCCAACACACACGCGCGCGCGCGCGCGCACACACACACACATTTACATACATATATCTTAAATTGAAAAATAAAATACACCTTTCGTCGAACGTAATCTACGTAACCATCCGGAAAGTAGAATGCTAAGTGGTTTCCGGTATGAATTCTTTATACGATGCACATGGTCGTGACACTGAAATGAGATTTCCGCTTTAAAAGCTACGTTGACCGGCGGAAAAATTTTGCATTCTGTCCGTACCTTTAGCATACAAGTATACCATCAATTGTGAATTTCCAAATTTTTGATTGCCAACTTCGAACGATCAGAATATATGTGCTACATCGAGTGTATGACAAAAATTAAAAATTCAACAATTTCATCCGGCAAAATTCGGTGCGAAATAACAAAATTGAACATCTTTCTCATAGAGATGTAAAAAAACTTTTAATTGGAGATGCAGAATTCCAGATTGGGTTGAGTCAAATTGATTAGAAGTTAGAAATGGATAATAATGATTTCATATCACACACACTCGATTAAAAGTATTCAATTACCTGAATATTTAATAGTGTTTTTAACATATAACTTTTCAATGCAAATTCTAGTTTATTCTCAAACCATTAGATTATCAACATTATTTTTTTCTATTATCGCCGATTCTATTATAAGAATAAAATACATAAGAATACAAAAATAAATTGTAATAGTAAATAACGTAATATAAATTAGTAAACAAAATAAATAAATAGAGAAAAATAGATAAATATTGTAGAATAGTAAGTATTTGTTAAAAAAGATTTAAAATTACTTTCTATGTTAATGATTTACATATAAATGTATACAGAATGTAGTGTAGATCCAACATATTGTGTATACTTCTGTGATCAACTGAAATTATACATACAGGAGAAATTATACAGTTTTTAACGAAAGGGAAAGAGGAGTTTTATACTTATTTGAAAAAGATTATGTGTTTGAAGATGGGGCAACATAGTAAAATATAAAATAGTATGTATATTATATCTATAAAATTGTAAATGAAATATAAAATAGAAGAATATAATGGTAAACGTATAAAATAAATAGAAATATGAATGTAAATAATGAATACATGATATTGTATATCATAAAATATGGATTAAGAGTGGTAATATTTAATGACGAAATGAAGGAGGAACGGCAGAAAGAGATAAAAATAAGAATTTAAAAATTACTATCTTATAGAAAAACGGAAAATGCGAGTTGTCATGTTTTTCACCTGTGGCCTTCGATTGATAAAATAATGTAACAATATAACAATATCCGTTACTGTTGCTAACAACCGGTTACGGTTAATTAATTTGACTATACAGAAATTATTTCGTAAAAATTCTAAGCTCCTCTTTCTTTTCAAACCTCTTCTACATTCCCTTTCTTAATAAGTTGTACCTCAAATTTGCCTTACATTACTTCCGTTTCTTTGGCTGCTTTGTCTGATCAATTAAATTCGCGTTTTTCAGCTGCAGCTTTGGAGGAAAACGGGTCAACCAGAAAGTAGCCCACCCTAGAAGCAGAAAGGAGACTACCCAGTGTACAAACACATCTAGGTGTGCGCACGAGAATCACGGGCCATTCGAGCAAAATAATGGCACTAGTGGAAGTGCATCGGCTAATTTACGAGTCGACATGGATGAAAACACGAGCTCTCCATTCTACGTATACTTACACTATTCATCGTGGAGAAATGGCGTCAGTGGAATACCTCTACGAGGTAGTTCTTTGAATTCTGAATCGAAATCATTCGTCACACGAGTATACCTAGACTCTAGACTAGAGGAAAGTGTTCAAATCTCATAATTTTTGTGACATACGCCACCGTCTATAAGTACTCGGATATTTCATACAATTTTATAAGAAGACCGATGTATTTGTTATATTTTCAAAGTTATAACTTACGAACGTACCGTTACTGTTAACTTTGTATCTTTGGCATAACTAGAATCCAATATCCTGCTCTATCTAAACTAAAACAAGGAATATATCACTCCTTTTATATCACTTACCAATTTTATGCTTATTTATAGCGAATCGTCATATAAAATTTCGAAACTTTCAGAATGTGGCTAAAAAACACATATTTCTATCTACTTTCAATTATTGCTCTTTCATATATATTAATTAATATTTACTATTATTTTTATCAATATGTACTAACTATACATAAGATGATTATAGGAAAAGAACACATGATAGGTCAAATTTCTTATTTTATAAAGGACAGCAGTTTTAAGATTCAGTACATTGTCAATCAGTTCCATATTACCAAAATTATTCTTATATTTGATTCCGAAGTTAAGCATATGCTTTTTCACTGTCATAAAAATTTTCAAAATATTTCTCCTCATGATATTAAAGTACTGCTTGTCTTAATAATGTTACCTTTCATTTTTACAAAACTTAAAATTCCATTTATCAGTTTTGAAGACATTTACGTATTTAAATCTGTAGTATCGTGGACGAAAGGCCTGTGTGACCCTGGCTACGAGCGGTTGCGGAACACGTGCGTGGCGGGGCTAAGAAAAAAGACAAAGGGATGCTAAGAGAGAAAGACGAATTAACAGTCAAAGTGTTAATTGAGAAGTCAAAAAGAGTAAATTGAGGTGAGAGAGTGCGAATTGCGTTGTCGAGATAGTGTTGCTAGTGTTGTCGAGGGAGTGTGGTCCGCGTAAGAGACAGCGTTGGAACCGTTGTGACGAGAGTTGCAAATTAACTATCTAACTGTCTAAATTATAATACATTAGTTATTGTGATTAGTTCACGTTAAACAACCATCGTTTCCTGTTTAACCAACATTTGTTTAATCCATTTATTGTAAATAAACTATTTGTAGTAAAGATCCTACAAATCCAACAGGTTATTTTCATGAATCATAAAGTGATTTTGATTTAAAAACTGTTCAATTTATTAGTACTTCGTTTGGTCCTATTGCTTCCTATTTTTTATAAAAAAATTAATTCATCTTTATAAGTGCTTCCCTTATAAATAAGCTTCGAATGTTGAAGTAAATTCATATGTGCAATAGAGCTTAAGTATCGTGGAGAAAAACACGACGACTTTATTCTAAATAGAATAAATAGAAAAGTTATGTTAAGACTGTGAAAAACCTTTACGAGTCTCTTTCAAATGTAAATTGAATTTGCTCGTCATGGGTGCACCTCCTCGACTGCACTTCGTCGCGGAAAATAATTTGCCGCTCTCGTGGTTACATTCGAACGATATTAAATCGTTCGTCGATCGATGGTCGACCAACTGATTCGACGCTGAACGATTTGAACTTTAACCCTTCCGCTACGGGCGACTTTGACGCGGCACAACTCACTTTTAACAGTTAACACACTCACTTTTAATTACAATTTGGAAACAAATAACATTACTTTTAATTACAATTTGGAAACAAATAACATTACAGAATATGATAATACGATATAATATAATATAATTGTATGATACTAATAGCTTTTAATAATAGTATTGCGTGTGGTATTTTTCGAAACATGGCGTTACACATAGGCTAGCATCGCAAATCTGGCACTGGCATCGCGATTCGCTCCACAGTTCCCATCAATCGATTATAATCGTCAACACACTTCTGTTTTTTAATCATTTTTTGCGTGCGATAATGACGTTTCGTGTCAACCAATTCTTCATTGTGGAAAGAGGACAATATATACACTGCCCTCTTGTTACACCATTTTATTGTTAATAAAAGGCTCGACAATACTCGTCGTATGTACAATACGATAGGCATTTTACGCAGAGCGACTATAGTCGTCCGTAGTATGTCAGTGGAATTTTACGGAAAGCGACTGTAGTCGCCCGTAGTAGCGAAAGTGTTAAAGCTCTCCGAATAGTTTGTCTTGGTACGTGCAATTAGCTCTGGCTAGAGCCAACTCGTCTCGATACATCTTGTTCGAGTTCGACCGCGTACAGATTACTTTTGAATTAATTCTATGACTTTGTAGGGTCGATACGGGCAATGATCTAAGAAGATAGTGGAAAATTGACACTCGAAGTCGTTACTCGAGTGTTGTTCTATCTGTGTGCCAATTTCTCTACCAATCTATCGTATTACGGAAGAGAGAATCAGGCAAAATAAAAACGCATTCTGTTGGATATGAAATAATTATATTACTTTCGAAAATAAGTTGTCGATCAAACGCAATGATATGAAGTTAAGTAAAGATACTAAAGTTTCTCAAATGTAAAATACTAAAAATATAAAATACATAGAAAATTTAAATCGATCTGATATGAAGAAAACTTTTAAAGATTTAAATTTTCCTTTATTATCAAGGAGAAAATAGTGAAAAAGTGAATAAATAAAATGTTGTTGAGAAGAAAGTATTTGTTGTTTCTCAAAGTTCATTTTTCTTTTGTAACATTTCAGAAAATTTGTCACGTTGTCCACCTCATCTATAAAACTGCTAAAAAATCGAATCTGAACTATTAGTTGACTATTTTATTATCTTGATTTTGTCATTCTATAAAGAATATTGAAATATTTTGCTGCGGTGATAAAACTTAGTACGATATTGGAAGACATAAGTAGGAAAGTTTCCGGGCATTGTGTTTCTGTTTGAATACGAATAACTTTTTTTGTACCTTCCTATATATTTTTATGTATCTGATGTACAATATAATGTTTGTACATATGTCTTCTTATGCAGCCAATTGGATACGAAAGATGGGAAAGAAAATAGGATCAATATAAAATCTGGAAAGAAGTAATAAACTACCAGGTATAAAATACTCATTTTCAGAAATACCATGACACTTGTTACACGAGCTGTAGTGTGTAGCGTTTTGAAAACGAATCAATATCAGTTGCAAGCATGTGTTATAAAAAAGCAGATTCATATTTAAAAATTTTAATATAACCTTCACAGGACCGTTTCAATGTCATTTCAAGGTCAAATAGACAAGGATCTAGTATGCCACTCTCGATATCATACCTAAACTTTATGTCTAAAACATTTCGTTCATTTCGGAGTATTTCAGTGTTTCGAATTAAATCAGACACATTGCACAAGTTTGAATTAATTATTAATATAATATTTATATCTTTCATTATAAACATTTCTAATATATCAAAAAAGAAAATTTTAATACGTATACAAAATGTCCATATTTCTTTATTCTTACTTAAAACCTGAATAGAAATTTTGTCTTATTAAAGGTTTTTTAATATTATATTAAAGATACTAACTGTGAAAAATAAAATGTTAATTTTTAAAAAATTACAATATTCATAAACTGTTACTATGCAAATTCTTATTGGCTTCATCTTTTGAATCCTCACATCACACTATTCGTTACTTTTCATATTCTTCTTTGTATCACATTCACCCGATCATTATCACTCATACAAACCAAATAAATAAATGGTATTAAACGAACTTATTGCTGGAATTGGCGAAGCTAGATTTAGACACATACATATTTAGTTTTTAAATCTGACCCATTAACGTGTGATTGTCAAAGCATCATAAAACACATTTACATAAATTATCCGTCGACATCACGACGTGACATTAACGCTTTGCCACTGGTATAAATTTACTAGTAACCTTAACCAGTAACCGACGTTTTCTGGTAAAAAATGTTAAGTTCGTAAACTTTAGATATCTTACGCGTGACACCAACGTGGTTTCACAGAACACTAACGATTATTCCGCACTTGATAACACATTGGTGCCACAGGACGTGATAGTGCTAAAATTTATTTAACAGAACTATTAATATATTTTATCTATGTGATTTAATAATTTACTAAATAAATTAATTATATCTACTCTTACATTATTATCTCAAATTCAAAAAGATATTAATTATAGAATAAAAAGTAAATACCGTAAGTATTTCTCACTCAATGCAGAAAACAGTATGTGTACGTTTTCTGTAATAATATTTAGATACAAATTCTAATAATAATTCTAAATAGGAACATTTAAATAAATATTTAATTATAATTCTTAATAGTAATATTTAAATAAAAATTCTAAATGATAATTTTACATGACAATTCAAAACATAAGTTTCCACCATAATTTAAAGAATTTTCATCGAATGAGAGAGAATACTATCCTTTACAAGCTCTTTTCGCTTCAGGAAACAAGATACTAAGTTAAATTCATTTAAAATGCAAACACGCAAAGTTTCCTCTGTATCTTCTTCCGTGTCTCGTAACAAAGGAAATTTTACACAAGAACAAATAGTTTCAAGGGTCCGCTGATGTTAAGTAATTAGTTAATTTCCAATTGCACTCGATACGTCCGTGTTATTCTCAACCGAATTACTTGATTCCGATAGAAAATCGAAGAAAAAGAGAGAAAAAAGAACGAGCTTAATCTCTCTTTCGTTGGTAGCGTTTTTCATTCTGAAATTGAGTTCATCGCCATTATCCTTCTCATTACGTACTAATTAAACCCTCTTCATCAGTTCTGATAATGAGAATAAATGCATAAACAGTCTGAATAATTACACGAAACGTATAGGAAGATATTAATTCGATCTCGATTCGCGATACCGTTCAACTTTTATTTCCTTGAGTTTTAAAGCATTTGTCAGCAATTGACAGCTGCATGACTTCTTTTCAATTGTTAAACAAATATTACTACCTATTTTTGTGTAAGTTATGATGACACCTCGTCTCGGTTCCGTACAAACGCAGTTTGAAGATGAATGGCGTTAGTGTACCAATAATAACTCCTGAGCCTGCGCGAGCCAGTACACCGATATCCTCAAGTGTAAACGACACCAGAACATGAACAGCGAAAATCCTCGCGCACAAGACAAAGTGGTCCGAAACGACAATCTCGACGATAGCGTAGGTTATTTCGGAATAGAAAACCTCCTGAAATACTGATCTCTTCTGTGTGAATGTATAACATCTACTACTTATAAGGTTACAAATAAGGACAACAACGCCCTGTGGACAAAAAGAGTTAGACACGAGAGATCACGCCATGCTTGAACAATTCTGAAACCACAAAATCGAACAAAAATAAAGGAAGAGACTATCAGCGATGACGAATACGAAACCCAAGAAAATGAGCAGCATTCATTAACAAGAAGAGTCCTTACAGATTGCTCGACACTGAAGAAACCATGATATCTAGACGATCATGTTACGTTAGCGATAGAATTTGTCAACGGATCGGAAACCGTGAATGTCGAAATGTTCTCCCTACAAAAAAATCAGATGTGAAAGTTAATGGATCCATCAAGAAATGTGAATGCGGTACCGTGCAAATGAACTATTCGTGTGAAAAGAAATCCCGATGACACGATCAACAAATACAAGGCAAGGTTAATCATTAAAGGATTCAGTCAGTGTGAAAACATAGACTACAGCCAAACGTTTAGCCCAATTGTAAAGATAAGCATAATACATTCAGTTCTGAGCATAGTAAACAGATATATCTGACATTCAATGCGTCAACGGTATTCCTATATTCAAAATTCGACAAGACCATATGCATGGAACAACCAGAACGTTATAGCGACAGCACCAATAAGGTTAGCCTACTCAGTAAAAGTTTGTATAGACTGAAATAGGTCTCAAGAATAAGCGCTTTGCAGAATTTCTCGTGAAACTGGGATTTCAAACAAGCGATGTTGAATCTTACTTGTACATCCGAGATAAGAATGGCAAGGAACTCATACCTCCATAGGATCCTATATGTAGATGACGGATTGCTAGGAACAACTGATCCGGAAGAATTAATTTTTATATAAAAGGTAAAAGATTGCAGGGTAACATAGTAGGTTCATAAAACAAATTAAATTCATAAGATTATTATGCAAAATCCAAAAGCACGTAAGTGCCCGAATATTTATCAACGGAGTATGTAGTGTATATCAAATATATTTAATGGTTTCACAGAGAAAACATTTTTTAAATCTAATGTTACTCTTCTTCGTAAGCAAATGCATAGACGATATACGAATATTATAAATTTTTCTATTATGGATATGAGAAATTAAATTAATAATAAATAAAATTTAGGTTATTGTGGAAACTAATGGTTGTTTTTCATTAAGATAGAAACAAAAAGAAAACACAAATAATTTGCTGAAAGTTAAAATAAGTAATATCTGGTTTCTTCTTTCCATCAAACACAAAAAATAAGCTTTAATGAAACTATCTGGATTTGAAGAAAACTTGTGCAGAATATGAAATAAAGTCGGATGAAAAATCGATTTGATACTACAATTTCGGTTGGGTTAAACGAGAAGCACGTAGGATAGATATCACAAAAGCAACATCAATCGTGACAAGATCGTTTTATTCGTAAATTGTTCACCGATCAAAAAGTGTTGTAACAACGATGTACCGGATATATCAATGAAATGCCATAAATTTTACATAAAGAATACTTCATCGATACATTGTTCAAAGATGTCTATTTCAAATCCGGGCGTTCTTTTTGTGAGGTTCTTCGTCAACGCTGCAGTGATGGATTTTCGCATGTACGGACGTAAAAGCGCACCCGGCGTTCTGTTTTTCGAGGAATCATACTAACCCAATTGCAAGTACAACGGCTGAAATTGGAATTTATAAACACGATTCGAGAGACGCTTTGCTCTTTTGTCATGCATCGAGATATTTGTGAACGGTCTGTCAGTTTCGGCAATGATCTCGATCTCTACCAGCAGCAATCTGCTCGAATGAAATTAGTGGAATTTTCAACGAGTTAACTAAATCATTCGTATGTGTTTGTTTAAATGAAATCAATAATTTCTAAGTCAAACTTATATAGGATTAGAATTCTATACAAGGTGTTCATTATAGTAATCAACAACCAAAGTTAGTTAGAAATTAATTGACAATGGACTAAAATATACAAATTAGAATATTTTCCAATCAAAAATCGGGGTCACGTATGTATACTTTTTAAAATATATGTGAAGAGTCAAGAAAAGGAAATGATAAATACATTCTTGCTTATTTTTTTATTTTTATATCGCTGTATGTCTAAGAGGAAATATTTTAATATAAGGAGCTAAAAGTGGAATCTGTTAGGTCCAAAAATATAGTTGATGAAGTTTTTTAGTAGGTATATTTGTTATAACAAGCAATGCTTCTACATATATGAAGATGTTGGAAAAATACATGTTAAATATGATAATGATGAATAATGATGATAATAATAAAAATAATAAAAAATTAAATTTAATAATTTAAAGAAGATTCCTCATTTTAACTTTTCGGCGAACTGCATTGCTAAAACCTTCTTTGTATTTATACCATACACCATTCTTTGTTAAACGATTTAACGAATTGATTGATTCTTTATCCGATTTGTTGTATTTATCTTGATCGATTGTAATAATTCTTCCAAAGAAATCCTTATATTTCTGTAATTATTATTATTTTTGTAATATTTATATTGAAGAGCAATTAAATAACATTAAAAGAAACGTAGAAAGTTATTACTGTTTCTGTTGTTTTCGTTTGAAGATTTTTAGAGTTTTCTATAACATTAGTTTTGCTAGTTGCATTATTGCATATCTTGGTGACAGGATCTGACATTGAATTAGTTACAACATTATGATTTGTAATTCTTTCATTTTTACTTTGAATAGATCTTGTTGTATTTTTTATTGCATTTTCAGCTCGTCGTAATCGTTCAGCTTCTAACTCTTGAACAATTATTTGTTTCACTGTATATGTGAGTGCTCGATGATACTTACAATCCGGAAAAATGCCTATTTCAAATATATTACTGAAAAAATATAATTAATTTGTACATTTTACATACGAAATTAAGCTATACTTTTTTAACTTACGGATCTAGTTTGTAGTCATAACTTTCATCAAGATTCTTTTCTTGAATGAATGTAAGGCCAATGTCAATTAAAATATTCACTAATCGATTAAGATCATCCTTCTCTTTGTCTGAGTGTAAATGTCCAGAAACTGTTCGTAATTGCGGAGATAATAAATCCGGAAGAAAAGGAGCAATGTCGATTGTTAAAATTACACTGTTGCGACCACTACTTCGTTGAAGAGCAGTTAGAATACCAACGTTCCTTGCATGTTTCTGACTCATCTAGGAAAATTGAATTTTTAAATTAACTTTATGAGTCTAGATCATATCATATGTATATATGATAATTATATATACAATATATGTAATTCTTACTTCATATGCAATGGAAGGATAGGATAATTTAATATTTCCTGGGGTTGCAAAGTATAAATGCCAGGCAACGAATGTATAATTTATATAAGGCATAACAGACCAAGTTTGAAGACTTGCAATAAGAGATAAAATTTCATCAAAAAGTTGAAACCATTGTAAACATAGTGCTATATAACTAAAATTATCATTACAAGTTTCTGGATAATTATGGAATATGCCTTGAGCTAATTTTTCTGTTTCTCCTAAAGCAAAAAATAAATGTTACTAATATCTTAAAAATTTGTATTAATAATATTACTATAAAAATAATTTACCATTTTGCACAGTCTTTAGTACAAGTTGAACTCTTTCTGAAAGAGGTAGCATACCACTTCTATTCATGGGTATTTTTAATATTTGTTTCCACGAGTCGAACAATCCTTTTCTACTATCTTTTAATGCAAAAGATAAATTGTCGCCTAAACTAATACCACCCATATATTGTAATGCTCCTAGACATGATCTAATATCGCAACCAGATACTTTTACTAATCCTAAAAGTGCATCAGGATTTACTTTTAAATTTTCTTTTTGTGATATTTCCATTAATCTGTCTGCTACTTTTGTAGCACTTACTTCTGGTACTGGTATAATGAGGGCAACTGCTCTAAGAGCTCTATAATAAATATGAAATAAAATTAATATTCGTGCATAGGAGTATATGAATCATACAAATAAGTTGTATTACAAATTTACCGTAAGGAAGGAGTATATGGTTCATTACAGATGCATATTACAGGACGATGACAAGAATTTGATTGTTTAGCAGTTTTCGTCTTATCTTTCTTTCCTTTTGAAACTAATTTACCTTGTACGAACTTAAGAAGAAGATCGATTGATGCAGCTGGTGCACCATCAATTTCATCTAAAACTAAACAATTTGGCTTTGGATCGTTTCCCATTACTGCTTTCATTTGTGTTGATGCAAGAAGGACTTGTCTATATTTAACAATACATATCTATACAAATTTGCGATTACAGTTTGATATTAATTTTAATTGTAAATTACCTAAATGCATCTGGACTTCTTTCATCACTTGCATTAATTTCCACTACATTATAGCCAGCATGTTTGGCTGCTAAATGGGCTAACGTAGTTTTTCCTAATCCAGGTGGTCCACTAAGTAGCACAATTCTCTGAATTGGGAAACCTTTACTATCTACTTCCTGAAAAGCTTTTTCATCCATAAACTTTCTATTTTTAAATGTAAAATTTACTTTTTTCTTCTTGTTATTAACATAATTTCTATTAAATACTATTTTATCCCAGAGTTTTATCCAATGTAATAAGTGTCTGTTTACACTTTCATCTGAAAGTAACTCCATGTAAGATCTAGGTCTATATTTATCAACCCATAGTTCATCATCTTTAGCAGATTTTGTAGCAGCAAGATAGGGAATTTCACAACTGGCACGCTTAACATTCTGTAATATCTACAAAAAAACTTGAAATTCTTACAATATGCATGTCATTAAATTTATTGCAATATATGTTGAAACAAGAGATAATATATCTTCAAGTCACTTACAATTTCTTCAGCTGCAGTTTTAAGTTGACTATATGGTACTGACAATAAGTTAGAAATCGAATCTGTATTTTTTTTTATTTTATTTTGCTCATTATTTTTTACTCTTATATAAATACGTTGTGCATCATGTGGCCTAGTCAGAGCTATAAAATTCCAACGGGGAACTCTCAATGATATTGACTCTCTCTTGCTATATAAAATTATGAAGCAAATAACATGAATCTTTTATTACTTTCAAGTATAAAAGTTAGCATATTTTCTTTTAACATACTTTTCAACGTCTTTTCTGTTAAAAGAAACTCCATTGTCACATTCATTAAACTTAACCTTAGCATCTACTACCATTTTAATAATTTCTTGAGGTTCATTCCATCGTGGTTTCTTTTCTTTCGGTTCCTGAATATTAGCTATAATTCAAATACAATGATTTATCATATATATGAATGTTTTAATTTATATGAAGATACATACCGAAATCATGTACATCTAATATATCTGAGATATCACCAAAAAGTTCATTATAATTCCTCTTTTTTGTAATATCTGTACCAAAATTGTCATTGCTTTCAATAACTTTACTAGTACCGGTAATACATAATTCATTGTATTTACTAGATGTAGGAGTGTTTAATTCCTTATATAGATTTGATATCACAGTATTCGATTCATCTTCTCTCCGCTTCCCCTGTAAATTCTGAACTTTTTGAGGCTGTTCTCCTTTATCTTTTTCAAGCTCTAAAAGTAATTTAAATTTGTAATTACATTTATTTTGTGACTTTAATTAACTTTTTTTTACATTAATAAACAAAAAAATTATTAAATAATAGGATAGAATATCCTATTAAACAAAGTTTCCTATTTCTTATACACAATATTATATTCTATGCAATATTATATTGAATATTATATTATATTCTTAGATCATTTACATAAATTTATAAGAAGTTATGACAGCAAGGTTATAATTCATATACCTTCAATTTCTTTTAAAACTTCATATTCTTCTTCGTGAACTAAATCAAATTCTTCATCAGGATCGGGAAATTCAGAATCCATAATTGCAATTTGTTTCTCAAATATTTTAATTGTTATATATTGGTGTTCTTCAAATTTAATCCTAGTTGTACATTTTTGTATACGTGTACGATATTATCTATTATATTTTGCCGCGTATTTTTCCGCGGGAATTTTAAATCGTAACACATGAGTAAATAAACAAATACGATTTCATAGTCAATGAAGATAAGTGAAATCAATATATATTTAATTGTATATCTATTTTAATAATACATTTTCATATAAAAATTTTTTCGACATTTGTTTCGACGAACTATGGGTCGTATATTAACCGTTCTCTTGTAAAATGATATTAAAATTTCATTAATTCTATACGTATATATATATGTATATAAAACTGACTTTGTTTATAATATATTTACATCTTACAGTCACATAAACTTTACGTAGCGTGCCATTACTGAAACCGCTGCGGTCAGCGAACACTTTTATGAGCTTGTGTACAGTACCAAACAAAAATATTGACACAACCCGGATCTTCGTATAAAATTCTTCGTAAATCTGTAAAGAATGTGATTTTCTATTTAATCATTTTATAAAATATAACTATTGATTCTAAAGTTTACCATGGTATATCATATAATTACAAATTTAAAAAACAATTATAATACAGAAGAAAGGTAGAATACACACAAAGGTCAGTGTTCAGCGAAACAGAAGTATCGGCACACTTGCGATTTTGCTATATAAATTTATTATAATATTTGATTTAATATTTAGTATGTAATCCTACTTCTTTATGTCAGTTTTCAGACGATTTGACATTGAATGTACTAATTTTTTTGTGATTTTTTGATCTATTTTATACCATTCCTTAAGGAGTACTTTCTTCAGATCTTACTTATTAATATGATATGTCTTAATCCTTCTTCTTAATTCAAACCAAAGATGCTGAATAGGATTTAGGTCTGAGAATTGTGAGAGTCATTAACATATACGGTGTATTAAAAATGATTTTTAAAAATTGTTTAATAATATAGGCTATGTGTCTGAGATCATTATCCTGTAGAAAATAATAATCTTAACATAAATTTTACTTTTCCGCCTTTTTCCAAACTTTTGCTTCCAAATATTTAATTAATTATATTTGTCCGTGATATTTTCGATAACAATAAGCTCTCCTACACGAGGAGAGCACATACACCTCCATATTTATTATATTATCCAACTCACCCATATTTGACGGTTTGGATATAGTTTTTTTTTATCTAATTCAGTATTCGATTTTCACCAAAGTAAAACCTATCCACCACATGAAAAAATATTCGATTTGCTTTCGTCTGAAAACAGTATCTTGTCCCAGAATGTTTTTCTTGTACATAATTAATAACAAACTTCAATGACTTTCTTTATTAATTTTTTTAGTGCATGGTTTTCATTTTGCAATTCTTGATTCATACCCAGCAGATTTTGAGCGTTCTTCGAACTATTGAAACTGGGGTCTATTTCCATGTTGATTCATTTTTGCACTGTTCCAGCTATTCCCGAGGATTTTTTTCTCGTTTATAAGCTCTCGGAAGACATCCGTTTCGTGTGACATTTGTTACATCTTTTTCACAAACAAATTGTTTAATCATTTTTTCTACGGTAAAAGGGCTTCTGTTAATAATAATTGTTTAATTATACCTCTTACGGCAAAATGGCTTCTGTTAATGATTTTTTGCGGACAAGATTTTCCTTGTTCATATAAATTTAATATAATCTTTCTTTTACCAATTATTGCTTCTTTTGTTTCATTTCTTATTATTTTTCTTTTTTTCTGCAAAATATTCTTACTAACTTGGAAAAATGACGATCGGTTCGAAAGGAGGTATTACCTGTGACATAACAATTAAATAAATTAATTAAAAAAAATTAATTTTGTAAAAAAAAGTGAAGTTTGAACACCTGGGACGACCGCCCGTCCTTCGACCTATTGTCACGTGCCATAAATTAAGGCTTCAGTCGACTAGCGGTCCCGACGTCGTGCAATTGTGACTCCTGAAAATGCAAGATTTTGAACGTTCCTAGCGATTGTTTGGGTCATCTTTGTTTCTAGAAAAAGATAGCGAAGATACTTAAGGGTGTCGAAAGCTATGCTCTCGTCCTCGCTAGCGCACAAGCTAGCGGATTTTGACCTTTTTCGCAACTGCTACGCTGTGGATACTCGATTATACTTTGTCGAAGTGGACGAACGTCCAAGTAAAACCATGTGAGTTTGGCATTTGCGAATTTACAGAACGTGCTGTAAACGTGACTGCCTTGAACTCGTTTCTAGTAATTTCTTACACAAGGATGTATAGATTGAAAATATTTTTATTTCTAGTTTTTTTCTTTATTATAGCTATTTTTAAAATTCATAATTCGTGGTATCCTTAAACTTTGGAGTCGATAGTTATATTTTGTAAAAAGATTAATTTTACAGATTTACGAAGAATTTTATACGAAGATCTGGGCTATGCCAATAGTTTTGTTTGGCACTGTATAAAAATATAAAAATTTCAAGTTTGTATTTATACGATATACAGGGTGTTTGACTACAGGTGTAAAAAAAATTTAAATGGTAATTCTTGAAGCTAAAGTAAGTTGAAAATCAAGCTTGAAAAAGTTGCTTTTCCTGGTTTGTTTTTTTGTTATTAACAATTAAAAATCATCCGAAATATTCTTGTGTACGAGGAAACCTTCTTACACGGACGAAACTCAGACTGAGCAGCTGGATGCATAGGAATCCTCCAATTGAACGATACATGGGCAACACCTCACCTCGTACAAGTCGCAGGGAAGAAGATTATGATATTCGAAGGCGTAAACCATCCTGCGCGATGTTTTGAAGAAAAGTCGTAGATTAAACATTATATCTATCTATTCATTAAAATTCATAACAGCATATCGAAAACCTCGTGAAATTTTCGAATAGAAAGGATTAATGTTTCTTCTGATTCTTTGCCTCCATAAATAAATAATATATGATAGCACGTATAAACAATGTTTATACAAATTTCACGCATTCACAGCTGTACATTGGTGTCCAAAATCACATACGCATTAAGTATTCTTGAGGATTTTTTTCTTATTTTTAATTTGTGCCTTACAATTTGTCCAGCTGGACATTTCGTAAATTTTTTCTAACTTACTCTTGTGGTCGAACGCTATCTTGCATGAACACTTTCTATACAAATTATTGATCACTATATATTACAATATAATAAAAATAAAGAAAAATAAAGGGATCAAAAGAAATAACAAAAAAGATTGTTGAAGTTTATACACGAAGGATTAATTAAGATATCGTTTTGCGCAGTAATGTGTAATAATACAAATTAATTTACAGCCAAATGAAAAATTATATTTATAACGTTGAATAGCTTTTTTAACTTTCCGCTTTCGTTGCCAAAATAAGAGCATAATTCTCAATGAGAATTGATTATTTGTTCATTAAATTGATTAATTGATTATTTTTGGTAATTTGCAGGAAATTATACAAAGAAAACGAAAGCGAAAGTTGGCGAAGAATACCGTAAATTATTTTTCGGAATAAACTCTCCACTACTATCTTTGTTTTGGCGATTTTAGAAATTTGATAAGAAAGTAAAACAGTTCTGAAAAGATAGAATAATTTCGACAGCCAATGAGAAACGTTAAGAAAAACCGTTATATATAAACATAAAGTTGGAGTTAATTGTAGTTTTAGTATAGATTTAAGTTATTGCACTGTAGATTTCTTGGGTCTTCTTATTTTTAATCTTTTGAGCTTTTCTATTTCCATTATTTTTGTATTCATTGTTATGTTTTAATCTCTTTTATTTAGTTTCAACGCGCGTAATTTGGATATACAGTGTGCGTAATGCGTACAGTGTGTGTTATATGTATCGTACTTATCGTGTACCTGGTTTGCAAAAAAAGCTATAATCTAAAACGATTGCTATTTTCGTTAGGATTTTTTTGTGAACAGCCTGGACTCGCGGTGTGTGTGTTAAATTTGTACAAACATTGTTAATATGTGTTATTATTTATTAAACATTTATGGAGGCAAAGAATTAGAAGAAACATTAACCCTCTCTTTGCGAAAATTCCACGAGGCGATTTTCGATATACTGTTACAGATTTTAATGAGTGGGTTTGGTATTTAATCTATGATTTTTCTTACAAAATGTCGCGCATGTGGGTTTACGTTTTCGAATATCGTAATCTTCTTTTCTATGACTTGTACGAGATAAGCTACTCGTTACAAACCGAACACTCTATATATATATATATTTATATATTTCTCGTGGGTGTGTTGTTTTGTAAATTAATATTCGCATAAATAGTTTATCTAAAAATAAATACAATTTTTCACGTTTATCGATGTATATGAAATTGTATCATGTAATTAATCCCACAAAGAGGTATTAGAAGAAAATTGATTGAAACATTGTAACTCGATAACACCAGTTTACGAAGGTGTGTTATGCACGATTCAAGAGGTTCTTCCTCTCCTGACGGAAAAATCAATCTTAATGGAATTCTGACGTGCCATTAACAATTTCAGACTTCAATGGACAGAAAATAATATTCAGTCACGATTCTATTTTACCCCCCTTGAGTGACTTTGAACAGCAAAGAAAATGGCGTTATATATACCTATACATATATATTCTACATATCCTCAAAATTTCATAATTTTCTGAATTTCCAGATTTTACGAGGAAAAATCTTACATTATACAAAGATATGTAGGTATATGCAATTTTGCTGTACTAAAGATCAGCAAACTCTTTAAATAAATATTTCTGTAATTAATTTAACAATATGTTTAGACATCTCATTTTTGAATTTGTCAAATTTTACAGATAAATCAAACCACGCGTTCTAGACCTGACATCATTCCTTGGATATTGACATCCAGCTTTGATAGAAGTAAATTTAGAAACTGTCAATAGTCACGCAAGTTTCGAGACAAGAATCAATCTTGCTGATTCATAATATCATATCCAATCTGCGGATGTTTATGCATTTTTATATTTTTATGAGCAACAACAAATAGAATTTAAATAGAAATTTTGTTTATCTACTAAAAATTATAATGGCACTTTATTTTCGATTTATATTTTTTGGATCTTATATGTTATTGAATACTATATGCATTTTGTGAAATTTTTCATCCTTTATTTTTCTGGAAATGTATAGAGATTCGCAATGTAATTATAATAATTTTCAGAATACCGGAAATTAATCGTAGGTATTAATAATTTGATGAAATTAATGCTTTTACGTTCTTCGGTTGAAATGAAAGCTATATTGAAACATAAAATATTTGTGGATGACAACAGAATTGATATGATATGAATAGAAATGATAATTGATCGATGCCCAATATCGTTTATTAGTTTGCTCATAGAACATTCTTTACTGAACACTCTGTATAATCACGAAACTTCCTTCGTTATTATATAAAAAAATAAATATCGACACACTTACCTATCGTAATCGTATTACACTTAGTATCGTCTTGAAAGTTCACATAACGAGGTACGAATCGATATAATCGTTGATTAGCTAAGGCAAAAATATCCTAAAGGGGATGACTAATGGGGATTTGAAGGGACACGATATTAAAAGTGTATATCCAGGTATCCAGTAACCGTACGCTACAATGCGATACATTATTCAAAAGGCGGAACACGATGCTTTAATAAAAGCAAAACGTAACCAACGTGCTGGTAGTTTTTAATGCCATCGTGAAAGCGCAGTCGGTGATATTTTTGTTCATCGCGGGGGAAATATTTGCTGAAAATTTCATCTCTCTTACTCTTGCTTTATATCATTCCCGCCAAAGGTTTTTTACCATTTCTGTCAGATTGTTTTCTTTCAGTGTTTTGATCAAAGACCAGGAAAAATGCGTCTTTAATTCATTTGAAGGACGAAATTCTAATTTTCTTTATCTTTAACGTGGTGAGTATTGCAGGGTTGAAAACATGTCATCTAGAAAAGGTGACTTTCATTTTAGTTGGAGTAAATTAAATAAATTAGAAAGTAATAGTTGATGGAATTATTGAATTTAAAAAAGCAACGTAATTGCTTATAAAATTTATTGTGGAACATTCATGCTTTAACTGAAGTGTCGATGTTCTGCATTATAGTGATATTATGTTGGAGAATATTATCCACGTATATTATAATTTTATTTGTGACTATAATACCTGTTATATTCCGTATATTATTTTTTCCTAGGATGGTTTAATCAAGATATCAAATCAAGATCATACACATTTCTTTACAATGTTTTTAAATGGAATTTGAATTATCCATTACTATATTGAAATAAACATCACTATCCATATTTTATTTTATGATCTTTAAATTTTTAGGGGAATTTATATTTTTATATATTAAAAGTAATTATTAAAAATAATATTTTTTATTAATCGTAATTATTTTATCGCAAAGTGGAGATCAGGAAAGATTTATTATATGATATTATAATTTAAAATGTTATTCATCTGACGGTTTTAATTTTGCAAATAATCTAAATAAAAGTATAGTGAGGAATGTAGAAGTTGTCACGAGAAAAATGATTTCATCATTATATTGGATAATTTATCAGTGTCTAAAACATATTACAAATATTTTCATTTTATTACAATATAAACAAGAGTGGTACGTCCTGTGACTCAACCATATATTCTCATTCATCCATCGGTCAAGATGGAGAATACCTGTTCAAATATATCTGCTCGGACCCGGGATAATCCCAAGGAAGCATTATTGCCCTGTCTAAAATTTTCCTTACTGCGACTAAATCTATTGCATCCTTCAAATCGAGACGCTCCTTAGGTTTATTGCTCTTTACGGTATAATACGGGACAAGCACGGCACTCGAAGGCCGCTTTCTGTCAAAGTGCGACCTTTTTCCTCGCCGCATTTCTTCAACCAATTGGCAGGGATGGCCGTTGCCCTCACTTTCTCAACGAAAATTGCCATCAACCAATCCGGTCGTCTTGGGCTCAAGACACACCCATCACTAGTTTTCCTTCTCGACATCACCGTCATCGAACTTCAGTAGTCATCAACTTTTCCGGAAGAACACATTTTCACTCCAGTCTCCGTAGAAACATGCACGCACTCAACGCATCGTCTCAAACACTTCTAGTCTTTAAAAGGTGTTGAAAATAAACAGTTGTTTAAATTGTTAAGTCAGCGACGTTCGGTCAGCACGAAAAGGTTCTTTCAAAGTGAAATCACACATCTATCGACGACACGTGAAGCCTGTTCACAGTTATCCAGCACGACTTGAAAGAGTTCGACGACGATGAACACGCGCGCCGATTCGATGCATACCATGCTTTCCAGGAAGTCCACCAGATTTCGTCTGGCAAAGCTGAACATTACTCGGGCCTTTTATTGGACTGATTCTGGTCAAGCTTGATGTATTGTAGCGATCAAGGACGTGAGAAGCACTGCACCGCTCAGCTCCAGCCGTGGAATGACGTGGTATTCGAGCCGTGCTATCTCCGATTTTACTGTGAGTAGTTGCGTTCAGACGTGTCGGCCAAAGTTGATGGTGCGCAGATAAACATAGACTCCATACGTCTTCTCGCTGGCGTCACCGAAGCCGAGTAATTCGATCTCTATTGCGGACTCTATTATTGTCCTACATTGGAACCTGGTTCTTGTTCCGTAGTGGTAAGTGGACAAAATATCTGTTCCACTATAAATGTATGTCTACTGGAGGGGATTCATCCCGATCGATCTTCCATTACCAAACCCGTTGTAGCAGCTTCTTTGTCCGATTAGCGGCGCGAACAATCCCAGCGAGTCGTTATTTTGGCAACTTCGGAGCTGATCACTCGATTCGTGAATAGAGAGGTGGTGGAATGTAGCCTTGGCTGAGTAGAGGATGGAATCGTCGACGGAGTTCCAGAAGACGCCAAGAGTTTCCAATGTTGAATGATGTCTGTGCTTACCTTGGAAAGCATGATGTGCATCGAATCGGCGCGCGTGTTCATCGTCGTCGAACTCTTTCAACTCGTGCCGGATAACTGAACAGGCTTCACGTGTCATCGATAGATGTGTGATTTCACTTTAAAAGAACGTCTTTATGCCGACCGGACTGTTGGTACTCGTCGATGAGTTTTGATATGAGCGCGAGTTGGCCGAGCTGGTTGCCTCCTCTTCGACTCAAGGAGTTGATTTTGGATATGTTTGGCTTACGGAAATTGGAATTGGCGATACAATTAACGACCTTACCTGGTCGTTGCGAGATTTTGGAGTTGTTGAGGTTTGCTAGGTTGATGATTGTCTATATTTACAAACCAAATATTTATAGAATAGATTGTTAAATAATGCTTATAGTTCTAATTATAATTTTTATATAGTTATTATACTAGCATTAGTATAGTGTTAGTAGTCATAATATAGCTATTACAATATTGAATATAAATTGTTTCATAACTTGGAGAGTAAAGCCGATCGGTACAACTCTTACGTTACACATTGATGGAATTTTCACTCATACTATAGACTTTTTTGTTGTAAGATTGAAAGCAAAATATAAAATCGTTATATACTTTGCTCAAAATATACATCTAATGGAAAAAGTCAAATACGAGAAAATTGATTTAATGGAGATTACATTTTGAATTATACATATTTCCCAATGTGAATATTCTTTATTATTGTTTTTCAACTAGCTAAATGCCAAAAAATTGATTTGTCCTTTAAAACTAACTAGCATTAAATGAAATTAATTAGTAATTTTGTAGCATTAATATCTTAAAGATTATTCAAATCGAATATACGAGAAAAATTTACGAGAAATATAGTAATAAATTTTATTTGCATAATTACACCCAATTGTTAATTAATGCAATGTTATAACAGACTGATGTAGTTGTGGCAACGTAATATTAAAAAAATTGATAGAAGAGGACGGTGTACTTATATTATGATATTAATTTATCATAAAATTTATTGTAAAAACTGAAATACATATATAACGAAATACTCTAATGCTTTTATAATATGTAGTTTCACTGATCATACAATGAATTTTACTTATTAAAAGTACCTATAAATAGTGTCGATAAATAAATACATCGATATACACTTTCTTTCGTCTTGTCAAAATTCCATTTTATTTAATGTAACCATATAATGGCACTGCACATTATTCATATGTCTGGTTAAGTTAAATCTAGTTGATCTGGAAAAATGTATTACGAGCTTATTTGTTCTTCTAAATTAGCTCGGAGTACTTGGGAAAAGTTGGCATTATATATATTTACGATTTAAGGAACAATCTAAGGAAAATATGATATACGACTGTAAATCCTTCTTTATAGTGTTGCGTCGAATGGTCACCGGTAAACTAATTTCGATGTACTTTCAGTATTCGTAGTCTCTAAACTAAATTTTTGCAGTAGAAAAATTTCTGTTTCGGAAAAGTTTGTCTTAGAAATAAGTTTAAAATCGAATTAAAATTTTGGAATAAACGTAAAAATAACTTATTGTCGTATAAGTATACATATGCAATATTTGAAGATATTGATTTAAAATATAACTTACGTTAGCATATTATTTAAAGTATTCTGTTTCGTTCTCCACATAATTAGTAGAACTTAGTCAAACGTCGTATATTTAATATGGCAATAAGAGTGTACATAGTTACATTTATTAAATATAAATAATTAAAAAATCTGTAACTATAAGGACTAGTAATTTTGTATCTATAGCAATTTATGGTGATGTATTTTCAAAAAATAAACGTATATTTCATATAATAAATTAGCCATTTTGTTATTTATACCCAATTTTCGATTAAATAAAAGAAATCAATACGAAACCTGTAAAATACCAAATTTGCTGACTTCGTCTTTTTGAGTTTCCATGTTCCTTCTGAGAAAATACGTCTGATTTAAGTGCTATAGGTCACTGACGGCGCCCTTCGATTATCAGACCAGTCGAATGCTTTCACCAAAGTGGTTACTGAGATCCGGTCATCGATCCTTTGCCACGCTCGTCCAATAGACATTTCTAAGGGTTCTGCCCATGACACATGAATAACCATCAGCGCTGATACTTCCTCGCAAGCTGCTTTTCGTGCAATCATGTCCTTAAAGGTATTTAAATAAACGACCATTATTATTTGATCGAAAGTCTTTCCACGCGTAGAAACTCTTTAAAAATTCTTTCACCTTTCTTATCAATGCATAGATTCAAGATTTAAAATATTTGATTTAATTTTCACTAAATATGCAATATGTTAATTAGTGATGTTCATGTAGAATTCTGTATTCGGCCACACGCTGAACAATTTTACATGTATTTTCTTAAATTGTTATTATTAAATAATTTAATAAATTATTATAGAAATCTCTACTTTAAAATTTTTAGCAGTATGTAATGGATATTGATAATGTATAAATATAGATTTCTATATATTCTTTATAAATCCTACATGTAATTTTCTTTAAGTTACATATTCGTATGATGGCTTTCGATACGTCAAAAATATTTTAATATTTCGTTTCTTCTTGAACTTCAATTTGATTACGTAAGTATTCATTATAATAATCTACAGGTGTTTTCTTATTAACTTGCAAAATATCATAAAATCTTGTAAGTAGAAACAATCATCTATCAAAAGAACATTTTAAAACCTCCAAACTACATCTGGAAAATGTAATAATATATTTTGTACGAGACATAGAAAATATTTTGTATTTTATAAAATAAATTGCAATAAATTACAATTAGGTTTAGTATCTGAGATATTCAATGCGAAAGTAGTGCAAGTCAAAGAAGTTGATTACTGGATGATAAGCAATAAAGTAAAACTGCAAGGATCGAGTGGACAATTCTCACTTATACTTCTACCCACCGAGAAATTAATAAAGCTATATACTTATACTACTTCTGCACAAAACAGAATGATGGCTTTTGAGATATGGTGCTAAAAGAAATAGGCAAAAAATAAAAATACCACTTTTGCATTAAAGAAATAATTCATATTTATTTCAAATTTATTACTTAAAAAATAATTTTATAAAGTCGTGAAATTATTTAGTTTTGTGTATGTATTTAACAATTAATTTTACGATATGTACAGTGACAGTTATATTTTCTTCGCTTCAGCGTTTATAAAAAATTTATTTAGTAGAATTCAAGTCGCGGTTTTATCCATTCTTTGTTATGTCACTTCATTAAAGAACTATTAAAACTAAACTATTAAACTATTAAAATAGAACAATAAGATATATATATGTATATAAATATTACACATATATTAGGTATATGATATAGTAATGTCATTTATGTAGTATTATATTATGTAATTACATAACGTATATGGTAAACATGTCATATTACATATAAAGGGTGTACATGAAGAATATGGCAAGTACATTTTTGTTAATTTCTCGATCTTAAACAATTTGTTAGGTTCATTAATATATGTTTCTTAAAAACAGTAGTTGAGTAGAGCAAAGCAATTCACCTAATTTGGTTATAAACACTCCTTAAATAATGTACATTTGAAAAACACTATTTGATTCGTCATTACTAGGATGGTAATCGTATACATTAACAGTCCGACAGTCATACATTTCGAGGATATAAGACAATGAAAATTATATTGTGTTATTAAAATATATTATGTATGTGTATTGCTACTCATCGAAAGAAAATAAGTTTGTTCAATCTTAACTTAAATCAATTGTAATTATCATAATTCAGTAGCGTTATATTATTTTATTTGTAAAAGTTATTTTGTTGTTTATTTTATTAGTTTTTATGTAATACATCTTCATTGATTCAAATAACCCTACCATAGAATTATTTAAATCATTCCTTTCGGTCATAAAGCTTTCTTCTACTAGACATAAAACTCACGATATTTTATTGGTTTGTTATTATATTAAAGACTAATGGTGTTACTAATATACAATAAGTTTGATTATTTAGCAAAGATTTGACATTAAGATTGAATTTTAAGACATTGAAACGAGTGACTTAAATAACTCTATCATATACAGGAGTCAATAAAAGTTATTATTTAGAAAAACTTGTTACCTATTGGTTGTATCAAAAAATGTTTTACATAAATTATATCGCATTTGGAGGAACTTAACATGACCATGACTTTTTTCAAAGTCAATATATTTTGTTTTAATGTTACATTATAGCCGACGCAAAGACGAATTCAACGATTTGTAATAAGTTGATCTTCAGTTAATCTTGAATCTCAAAATACGCTGTCGCATAATTCTGCCGTACTGCAGCTGCTACAATATATTGTTCGATTTTGAGGTCGAAGGTCCTCACTTTAAGGATCACTTTAATGTTTCAGAAAATATAAAAATAATATAATAATAATAATAATAAAATAAAATAATATAATAAAATAATATATAATATATAAAATAATATATAAAAATATAATAAAATAATAAATAAAATAAAATAATAATAAAATAAATATAATAATATAATAATAATAATAAAAGAAATCAGGCAGCATCCATCCGATGAGTCCTTTCGAATGCAACATAATTCATTTAAACGTTTTTTGATATAGCACATAGGTAACGTATTATTTTAACGTAGAATAATTCTTATCGACTTACCCTGTATCTCCATTTACTTCATTCATATTTGTATAAGTTTCATCGATCGATCGTTTTATCCTCGATTCCGAAAAAGATTTTAATTGCAAAAATTATGCAGGCGAACCTGCTTCGAAACTATTGCAATCTTTCGGAGATTTTCATCTAGAGCTACTTTTATCTCCAACTGGAACTTTACTTCGCTTAAAAAGACTTGTTGAAAACAAGTTCTCTCGAAGAAGTTCGTGAATGCTTGAAAAACAAATTGATGGTAGGTTACGGAAGAAAAATCGTGTAGCGCCATAAATTTGCAAGGCGAGAAAGTGTCAAAAGACAGAGTAGGACAAGTTGGCCAACAAAGAAATTTCTGCTGTTCGTTGCAAGTTTATGTTCGACGTGGAAAACAATTGAATATTAATGCGCTATCGGTTATTCGTTTGATGCTATCGCCGTTCTAATCCGGAATCTGTGTTTGCGTGTACGTTATCTTGCTCAGCTGTCGATTCGCGGATTATCAGGGACCAACGCGTCTACGGAGCGTATGTTAGCTCCAAGATCTTCTAGATTTGCGGTGCATCCACGAATTCGTTTCGAGAAACATGCAGACGTTAAGCAGGAACGACGGATAATCGTGGTTTCGAAAGGAGAGGAAAGGATTTAACTTCGATGGATACAGCAATTCTCTTGAATTTCGCGATCGCGTATGTCTTTATGCTGTAATGCGATCAAAATATTACAAATTATTATTGAATGGAGGATATTTATGTAAATTCATATTTTTATATATAGTGTTAAACAAATGAAATCTGAATGGAATTTCTTTCGTTCTTATAATATTGTAATTAGACTGCAGATTTTTATGACTTTATGCAAAATTTAAAAATACAAAAATGAAAAGAATGCATATAATACACAAAAATGTATAAAATATCTGAAATAGAGTACTCGTCATAATTGAAAACGAGTTACTATTTAAATTCTACTTTTTTGCTTATGTCCACAAAATTATAAATCCACATAACAATCCACAGTCTAATTATAATATCATTTTCCATGTTTTATTATTTCTTATACTTTTTTCTTTTTTATATACGTGGGGAAATCCTCATGGACACCTCACCGCTCTTTCTGGGAAGCGGCAGGGTAGTGTCGGACTTACCAATTAAAACCCCATGGTGCCTACCTAACGCTTAACAGAAGTGCCCCGGAACCTCAATATTACTTCTTATACTGCTTACATTTGTTTTAGGTTTCGAAATGCTTAGATAATCGGAGAACTATGCTTCTATTTATAGTACTGTTGGATGTGAATTTATACTTTTTGAACTGATGTTATACCTATCGTTGCCCTAGTTCTTAACTGTCCTAACTCTATTTAAAAAAATATAATTAATCAATCCATGTATGTTATCGGTATAAATAATACAAATTCATTATACGATGAATTAATACGATGAAAATTATATTGTTGGAAAGCAACAAATATTCAATTCTTTTAAGTCCTAACTCCATTTAATAATATTAGCCTTCATAAACCATAAACTCAGTTTTCTCAGCTTACAAACTGGCGGTGGCAGGACAATTAAGAACCAGAGTGAATATATTTGTTAAAATCAGCGTTATACTTCCTCAACCATGCCTATTATCTTAATCGAAATAGGGGATCGATCAATTCGTGGCGTCGATTATTCGGATCGTAACGGGAATTTACGAATCCCGTTGACGCGCTTCTTCCATATCGCGTCTCCCCGAAACAATATTTATATCATAATTCGGACTGGAAGGTTTTTGAATGGTAGAAAAACTATACGACTTGTTACATTTCCAAAAATATTATAACTTTATTTTAGATATTTTGTATATTTTTGTACATCATATACATTGTGTACATTTTCTTATATTTACATTTCACATAAATGTACAAATATTTACAGCTTAATTATTATGCTAGTAGAAGATGTTGCAAACAATCTAACACACTGTAGGTTTCGCTATTAATAAACTATTTTTTATATTTTATTATTTTTATATCATTATTGTCTTTTTATTATTTTTGTTAGTGTGGCCACCAATGTGGCAGGTACGCTACTAAGTGACCTTAAGGGCCTAAGTAGAGAAAATAGAACAGTAGAGCACGTAAATGAGTGATCTAGAGATCATGACGAAAAGTAGAGGTGAAGCACATGAGCGAATAAAAAATAGAGTATCTTGTAATAGACAGCAGTTACACTAATTATTTTAATGTTAAGTATACATTAAGTGTTATAATAAATAGTGATACAAAAATAATTCTATTATTTTTATTATTATTTTTTTTACTAGACTATTAACTTGATATTCAGAAGTTATTGAAAATTACTCTAAAGTACTCATCAAAAGTAATATATTGATTCGTGTTTAAGCAAAATATAAAGGGGTACGCTGTTCGCGTACTGTGGTGAACTGTGTCGCGATGTTTGGTCACGATCGTCAATTCGCAACGCGCTCGGTTCCGAATGTAGCTCGTCGCGAATCATATCAGAGTTTCTTCTCGTAATTACTTTTTTCTTCCAAATAATCGTAAACCATCTGCATAAATAACCTGTTTTTATTGAATTTACTTTATTTGCATATTCTTCTGCATAGTACAAATATGTTGCCAACATTTTTGAAAATATAAAAAACATAATATAATATTTTATTTATAATAGATATAAAAATAGATTACTAATGTTCATTGTCGTGTTTAGAAGTAAGTCTTTTATTTAGTTCACCCATTGCCCTTGTTTCTTTATATTTTTTTATGATTTTAGGATGATAAATGAAAAAAATAAACAATATATATTAAATCAACACACAAAAGTGTAAACGCGCAAAGACATTAAAATTATTTTTAAAACTGACATGTTTATGAAGACATAATGGATGAAGCCTTTTTTGCACTGCACACAAATTAAATTCGATCGTTCTATACCGGTAATTTTAGTGCTACAAACTACGCTCTGTCTTAAATTTCTGCCTGGTAGTCTCATTAAGCCAAATATTCTATCATCATCACTTACCATGTGTTGTTTTTTGACTTGCATCCATTCATGCTCTATTTCAGATATAATACTTGATGTAAATTCCAATCGAGTCATTGGCTTCTTTTTGGTAATTTCCTTATAAAATAGATATGAATTTAATACCATGCGAGCAATGATGCGAAACGTAACTTTTTTCCAATATTTTACCGTGCCGCGTTGACTCGTCAACTTCCCCCGTATAACGATTATAACAGTCAACGATGCATGGTTTTATTCTACTTCATTCGTTTCCATTTCGTTTTTTAATTACAATGGTATTGTCATTTGAAGCATGCGTCGAAATTAATTTAAATACTCTATTCGCGCATTCAACTATTGGCATAAATTTTACGCATGGGTCGTATTTTTTATGGCTTGATGGGAAACATTTTTTACTATCGACCAAGTGAAAACATTGATAAATATGCTGGAATCTATTTCGCGAGAACATTTTTGGAAAGCTCCTTGAATTTTTGGCTCAATAAGAAAATATTGTTGGTCGCCTCGTTATCCGAATAAAACTGCTATAAATGCTTTTATTTCGGACAAAGTAACTGGTTTCCATGGTTTCATTCGAGATCCTTGGGTGATTTCACGTGATTTTATTAGTTGTTCGGCGTTCTTATTCGTTTCGCAAACCACAAATGTTAGCAGGGATGAATCGATGAACAGATTAAAATAATCGATAGGTTTAGATTCGTTAGTTAGCGATAAATGTGGTCCAGTGTCTTCAGCAAAGGGAAATAAATTCTCCTGTTCACCTATATCATCAATAGAAGTACTTGCAGATGTAGCAGAACAGATAAAATTGCATGGAATACTATCTTCGCTACTAGATGTATCAAAAATGTCTATTCTCCTTCTTTTTGAAACTGAAACGATCTTACTACAGCTATCGTCAGATTCAGAAGTTGAATTAGGTCTCCAACTTGACTTTGTTCTTTTCTTTCTCGTATCCATTGCCCTATAAAGGATACACGAATAACAAATAATCAAATTAATTAAAAAAAAACTAATGTATAAATTACCTCTGGAATTGGAAAACTAAATCCTGTTTTATAGAATGTTATCACGCAATCAAAACGTAAAGCACGAATATTTCGCAAGCTTTTGAGTGTTCAGTATAACGTTTCTGATATGACTGATGAAATGAAGCGCGAGCGCGTCGTGCGGCATATTTCGACGAAAAAAAGAGCAGCACGATCGCGTCGATCGGCATTTCTCGCAAATAAATGAACGAAGCACTATCGCGCAGCATGGCACAATCCGACACGGATTCTTAAAAACCCCTGGCACTAAAACGGTTAAATTCGATTTGTATAGTATCTCGTAAATTACGAGTTATAATTCATATTATCTTTATTGTATTATCGAATAGATTTTAGATGGCAACAAAAGGAGTCAATTTATCTACGCGTGTGAAACGAACGATTAAGTAAAACTGCTGTTGTAAGGATGGGACAGACTTCTCGAGTGATTCTCCTGGAAGATGCTTAATCCTTGCAGAAACAGCCGGACTGTTTACAAAGAAGAACGGAATCACAAAACCCTGGCAGAGAGAATTAAGTTTTCACAAGTAAAAGCATCGAAATGGCTTGGAAAAGTGTGGGGGAAAGTTGGTGGGCGCGAACAAAACGGAAGCAGAGATAGGAGAAGGAACCGGAAACGACACGAAAAGACAGGCTCCTCTCTTTCTACTGCGAATGCCTCTCGGTTGAATGGTGCTCGATATTCCCTTTTTTACCTTTAATTCCTTTTTCTGTCGCAAGAATGAAGACAGATTGCCACAGCGCGGTGCTCCGGTTTCCTCTGCTTGTGTCTTCCAACTTCGTTCCATCCGATTGCTTTTCTCTTTTCATTCGTATCCATGGAACGCGTTCTATCCGTTCATTCCTATATTCTTTCTCCCTTTATTCGTCTCTCAATGAGAGAAATCCTATCTTTTTCGTTATATCGATCACGACCACGATGTATGTTTAGTCGGCAGTAACTACCTTATTCTACAAAGACCACATAGTTCCAGGGTGCAGTTTCAATTAAAGCAACGCTGTCACGCCCCCTTTAGTGCTCTTTGGCAATGCAATTAGCCGGGCACCGCACTTCTACCAAGGGTATCCCTTAAAAGGGCTGAAAGCGCGTGATAATTAAGATGCTACGCCACTTGCAAGAATAATTAAGTACTGACTACGGATAGCGGTCGATGCTTCTTTTCTTAGAAAGTATATGTGTACACCATCGCTCGTGAGTATTCGGACAGTTGCATTTTTTGACAAGATACAATTTAATGAAACCTTTCACATTCAATGATTCGTACTCGCAGCATTGTATTTTTAGATGTTTCTTCGAATATTTGTTTTTAGTAAAATTAGTCTTTAATTTTAGTACGTAACACATGATTTACAAAATCATTAAAAAAATATATTTTTACTACGAATAATTAAAAAAAACAAATTTCTTTCTCACGAAGTAGAAAGAATACCGTCCAGGAAGAGTTAGATTAATGCGTACGGAATAATTTTATTCTTTATTATTATTGCAGTAAGATAATAAGACGATACTAGTTACTTTTTTAAGTTAATATAGAATAACAGAATTGACATCGCATTTCTTGGAACTGTTTCATTGTTTAGAAAACCCTTTGACTTCATTGGTTTTGGATACACTTTATTTTTTTCCAAAACGAAATGAACAAGATTATTATAGATTTCCATTTTCGGGTATACGGATAGTAATATATATATATATCATAAAGGTGAAAATTATGAGTCTTCCCAAGTTGAAGATTTTATTGTTCATATCACATTTCTCTCGATACTTTCAATTCACACTGTCAATCTTAACATCTGTGGATAGGCAAGCCATTTGAATCATGCATTTAGCTGTAATATGCCACTGTTTTGATACACAGTTCAGAAATTTAATTGTATTATTTGTGTTGATTTTGGTCCGACGAATTATTCTTCTCAAAATGGTTTATAGCTGTATAAATATAGATATAATTAGATAGTATAATTAGAGAATTTAAAATTTTTAGTCAAAATTCAGTTTATGAAATACTTATTATTTATTTATAAATTAAGGGCAATTTATTTTGGTGATTTTTCTTGAGATTATTTCCTAGTCTCCACAAATTTATTCAAATGCTTCACATATATTTTGATTCTACCACTGTATATTTATGTATGATATCAGATACAGGAAATAAAAACTTCATATCGCATACATTTTAATAATTTATGACAAATTAACTTTCCAGCAATTATTACTAAAATATTTTACATCTAACAAGGTTCAAACATTTACCCGATAAGCACATATTTTACCCAAGCGTACTATGAAACCGTTTAACCGAAACCCAAACAAATTTTATAGCACCCTTTCTAACATTCATTATACAACCTGGCCGTAAATCTAATTCTGTATTTATTGTACGATGGATTCAAGTACTACAATAGTTACCTAGAGTGGAAACGTTCCTTTCTAACAAATGCATTTACAAATTAATACATTCGTAACCGCTAACGTAAAATTACGTGTGTTCGTATGATCATATAAAACCACATCATTTTATAATATTACAAAAAGATGTAGGAAATCTCGGCTATTTATAAATTGTGCTAATGATCAATTCTCTTTTCCTTTTTTTTTTTTTTTTCAATAACAAGTGGTTATAAGCAATTGGTTTATGTACATTGATATGTACGAAGCATAGGACATTTATGTATGTAACAAGGCGGTCTTGTACGACAGCCCGTGGCTGAGTGCGATGCGCGGTCACCACGACCCTCCGTGCAAGTTGTGCACTTGAATGCATTTAAGATTGCGTTAGATCAAGATCAAGATCAAAACGAATACGATAAAACGTCTGAAGAGCATTTCAAAAGATCCGTCAAAAAATTATCACTCATGGGAGAATAGTTCCCATAAATGTATAAAGTAAAAAGGGGAATATTTTGAAGAGGATTAATTGCTTGTACCAATATCTAATAAAGTCTGCTTTCAACACAACCAGATCGTATATTTTTTTATCACGCGTCGTATATGTATAATCGTGAGCATATTATTAAGTAGTTGTGAAGCTAAAATCAAAACATAATGTGTATTCTATTTCTTCTCAACTCTGTACAATCACTTATGCTGTTGTCTATATTGAGTTTAATTGGTAACAATAGTTAATATAAGTTGCGTAATGTATCTTTAGAATTGATATTGTAACAATATGTATTTGCTAGTGGCTAATAAGCTGATGCGACGTTAGATAAATAAACTAAAACGAAGTTTTATAATCATTCTGGTATACACATGTATATAAAACATACTATAGTGACAATAAATATAATAAATTATAAGCATTTTTTCCAAATTTATAATTATTGATCCATGAATTAGACTGCGAATTCTTATGCATTTATAGGAAATTTAAAAGTGCAAAATTGCACAGAATGTACATAATATGAAAAAAGATATATATATATATAATATCCAAAATGTAGTACTTTCTATAATAATTAGTAGGTAAAACAATTTTTTATCGTGGCTCTACTTTTTCAATTATATACTCAAAAAAAAAATGAATTTGCATAAAAATCGCAGTCTATTGACGATGTTTATATGTAAAATATAATGTTTGCTACCTTTTCGGATATTCTACATTTCTTACATTTATTTTTTGTCTTATTTATCTATCTTAGATCTATGTCACTACATACTAATGTATACATAATATTAAAATATAAAAATCATTACTTATTCCGTACTGTTTTGTCATTTCAAATACAAATAAATAAATTAATTCCTCCCGTATTTGCAAGAAATTGAGAAGCGCAAAGGGACACAAAATGTTTAAAACGTCGAATGTCAGATCTGAAATATTTCAATTATAAAATAATTTCCAGTTATTAAAATTCAAATATTAAAGTATTTCAGATCTAACATCCGAGCTTCAAACATTTTGTGTATTTTCGCATCTTCAAATTTTCCACCGATGCGCAAAAATGTTCAATCCGACAATTGCCAATAAATTATCGATTACAGAAGTGTCAACATCTCAGCCAACCAATAGTATCCTGCCACGTAAGGTCAAACAGTAATTTTTCCAAGAACATGATTTTATAACCACCCTATTTATCGTATCAGTCCAAAGACCTTTTCCCTTCTCTTTTTTTTTTGTTGTTGGGAGGAACACGATCGAATGTTATTGGCCGGAGCCAAAAATTGCCGGTACCGCTTATCTTGAATCTCGAGCGAAAGATGTATCACGATAAACGAGCTGATAAAAGGGGTTGGAAGGAGGTTGTAGCGTGGGTCGGTCGCCACGACAGGGCAATGCAAAAACCACTTCGTCTTGACGGTTTAAGAGGCAGCCACCCGTGAAGCTGTACGCGTCAAACGCAGCGTCGCGTTTTCGATGATAGAAATTGAATTTTCCCAGTTTTCCAACGTGCCGATTCGATTTGTTCTGTGATGTCAGTGTCCGGTGAAATTCTGGCGAGTTAACGATTGAACGTAGTCGATTCTACTTCGAAGGAAAGAAAATAAGAACGGCAGAAAGAGTCGAATGTGAATTAAAGAAACTGGACAGAAGGGAAAGTTTATTTAAGGAAAAGTTGTGTTTTTTATTCACGCGAGCTATACAAGATAGGGTATGTATATACAGAAATATACAGAATGCTTTGTACACTAGTAACTTTTATAAATTAGAACATAAAGCACGTTGGAAAATTGTTTGTGAGAGCATCTTGATTGAAAAATAATGTGTTGTATAAATTTACAGCCAGCCACAAGAGTTTATATACAGGGTGCAGCCGAATAACATGTACAAACAAGCACAAGGTGATTGCTTATGAAAAAATAAGAACAAAATATGGAATAAAATTTTTTCATCTCAATCTTTTCAATAAGTCGAAAATACAGAATGAAATCTTTTCCCAACTTCGTTTCCGAAACAATAAATGTGAAAATTCTGTTTTCTTGAAAATAAAACCTTAAGCGGAAAAATTTTATTTTATATTTTTTATTTACTTTCACTTGTACAATAACATCCTATTGATTGTTTACTCATGTCCAGTCGATGGCCATTAGCCATGTTCGGGTTTACTTGATCAATTTTCAAACTCGATTTTCACAAAAATTAAACCTTAAATGAAAAAATTTGATTGCATATTTTGTTTTTATTTTTTCGTAAGGAATCACCTCATGCCCACTTGTGCATGTTATTCGGCCGCACCCTGCATATCTATTAAGTTTGCCATATTGTAACAAACAGGAATATACGGAGTGTTCAAAAGATAGGCTGCAAAAGCATTTTAAAAAATTATTTGCGAGAGTATGTTGATTAGAAAATGTATCGTGTGAGTATATACTTAAGCATAACAATCTATAAAAATCCCTCAAATTTGTAATATTATAACAGAGAGTGTAATAATTTTGTCACCAAATTTTATATTAATCTAATTTAAATACATATTTGGAAAAATAACAGAGTTTTAGCTTTACTTGTCTTTCTTATGCGCTTTAATTATATAGAATGAGATAGGGCATCTTACAAACGAGAATGTGAAGCTCTTTGGAAGATACTTTGTGAGTGCATTTTAATTAGAAAACTTACAGTCACAAAATTCTACAGGTATTCCTTAACCCTTGTTAGAAATTATCATCGAAGGAAATCGCATGAACAGAGAGAATCAAATAAATGAATTTAAATGTTTTATCATATAATATTAAATGCAAAATAGAAAAGTTATCATTTGCGGATAACATTACTGGATAATAATATTAATACAAAATTCGCATGAGGTGAAATCTCACTCATCATAGTCTTCAAGGGTTCAATTTGATATACGTACTAGAACAAAGACGTTAGCTCTAGAAATATTTTTGAAACCAAATTTTGTAATAATTTAACTCAAACACTAGTTTAAAGAAATAATATGTTCCATTAATAAATATAATAAATAAATATAATAAATAATATAATAAATAATATAATAAATAAATATAATAATATTTACTAAGAAAGCGGTAAGAAGCTATGAAATGTTTCACAAGAGTGTACATACACATATCTATTATATTTCTATGAAATTATGTAAATTAGTTAATTTTATAAATAACTAATTCACTAGTTACAGAATACTATTTATAAAGCCTTCAACAATTTTAGTATCTATTGTAAGATATAAAAAGAAGTGTGCTGCAAAATGAAATGACAATATTTAGAATTTAATAATCAATATCATTCTTGTATAAAATGAACATTCTTAATCATTCATAAATTTACAGTTTTATACAAAATATTGTATATAACATGATGCAATTATTTATTATACTTGCAAGGTTACTATATCTGATTACTAAATGTTTTTCAAATTTAAATGCGTTTATGCGAAAAAAGTAATATGAAATAAAACACGTTTATTTTAAAATAAATATTCCAAGGCACAATTCTAAAATACTCCACGTCCGCTCCCCCAGGGATGCGGGGTAGTGTCAGACTTACCGACTAAAACCCCACGTTGGCAGTACCAAGCGCGTTGCGGAAGGACCTTGGGACCGCTATAGCATACTCAGGAGCCTCCTCCACGCTGAAAGTCCGCCGACTTGATTTTGATCTTGATCTAACGCAATTTTAAGCGCATTCAGGTATACAACTTGGATTCAATTGAACAAATCGAATTTATTGATTATTAACTTCTTTGTTTAAGAATTAATGATCCACTTATCATCTTTAACTTCTTAATATTACTACATTAATTAATTAATTAAATTAATTTAAATCAGTTTAAAATACAATAATTTATGTAATAAGACGAAATTTTATCACGGACTTTTTTGGACAGATGGAAAACGTGTGCAATAACTTTTATGTACATTTTTAAATTCATTCCAAATTTTACTGACATATTCATGATAATTGTCTCTCATTACAGCGTTAATGAAATTGCAGCAAGTTTTATATAACATACATAATCATACATACATACATACATATATATATATATATATATACATAATGTATTATTACATAATACATCTATAAAAATTTTCTAAGATAAGCGTTTAATAATTTGTGAATTACTCAATACAATATTATCAATTCCTGCTTAGACTGCAATCCCAAAAATAACGTGTAAATTAAAACGAAAGAACTTACTCTTTGTTTTAAAAATGGGTAAATTTTAGTACTCATCGGGAACGAAAGGTTCTTTCAAACAATGGGATTGTAAGAGAGAAATGAAATAATCATTTATCTGAAAAATGATGTGGAAGTTATAAAAAATGTGGTTTAGTACAAAATCATGATCGTGATTGCAACTCATTCGACTATAATTTATCGGTCTCATTTTTTATTCATTAAAAACTAAGGATCATATTGTAAAACAATTTTTGTTCCCAATAACAAAAATTCGCCTAACTTTAATTGTCTTGTTGTCTTATAATGTCTTACAATTTACATTTTGCCTTTTTTTTGGAGTTGGATTTTATAACCTGGTATCGTTCATAAAAAAAAATGAATTCATTTATATTAAATATGTGTAAACAATTCGAAAAGAGATTATATGTCTTTGGGTAAATGAATTATGTTCTAAACTATGCAGTTAAGTTAATACGACATTCGTCCATTTCTAACATTGTCGTTTATTTATTTTTACTTACTACTAACTACTTATTTGTTTACTTACTATTAATTACTACTAACACCCATTCTATCTCTACAATCTCTTGTTTCTCGATGTTTTTAACCTCACAGTTATTTCTGCAACAATTATTGTACATAACGTGAGAATCATTTAACACATATCGGATGATATTTCTCAAATGAGATTATCAGAAAAATTTCAAGTGGAGACACCTTCGTTATAACAGCATTACTCGTGACATTATCCCCTTTGGTACTTGAATATCGTGCTCTTTCATGTTCCCGCTTTTCTGTCGACATTTTCTTGGCAATGCACTTAGACGCCATTACTGACAACAGCGTGGCGTCAAATAACGTGTCGACAATAAAATTAAAACTATCTCGTCGAATGGAGTTGAATGTGCATTCAAGCGCCTTCAACATAAAACATCGCGACAGTATTTTGTCGAATCCTGATATGTTTTATTCCAGACATTATTCGATCCGCTTTATGAGATATTGACGACATCATTCGCTCCTACTAAAAATCTTGCCTTTTTAATCCCGCTACGGTCTTCGAATTTTTATGTCCGAATCACGCTTTGGTTTTAAGAAACAAAAAGACGCTTAATGTTTGAAGAAGGTTTCTAACAAAAAATTAGAACGAAAGATCAATAATGAATTATTCCATTTTTTTCTGAAATTTAAGAAATTTGTTAGGGATGGAAAAATACGATTGGATTGAAAATAATTCAAAAAAGAAAACAGCAGACTTGAGTATTTATTCGTTCTATACTTCGATAATTCATAATTAAACTACTAAATATTTCATTTAGAATATTTTTCTCGATTAACTTATATTTTCGAATTTTGCTTCTTGATATTGTAATTATGTAAGGGGAATTCCGAGAATATATTTAATATTTTCTCGTCACTATTTCTTGTTCCATTTAGAAATTACGATTTTATAAAGATGAAGAAGTATTTACGGTATTATGATAAAGAAACCATTTCTTTTAAGCCATACAAATTTTGCTTATGTCTTTGATTCGTGCAGTGGTTCTTTGAGTTTTGCACAATTTCTAATCGTTGATGAGCACAAAATAATTTTTAAGAAAGCATTAACATACAATTTAATTCTATATTAAATGCGACAGTCAACGATATATAACTACAAATTAATAATATAAGTATAATTTAAAAGCAAGTGATTTTAATAACTGATATTCAAAAGCAATTGCTTTCATTTTAATTGTTTCATAAAAAATAATCGTTGTAGCATTCGTTTACTCAAAAAGTGATCCAATTATTATTAAGTTAATGCATCGCTCGTAAAACTTTGTTTATTTCGTATGGATTAAAATTGATTAAATAAATTGTTTTAAATCGCACTTCCAAACTCGACTTCAATGCTTTGTATTCATTTTAAACACATTAATACGTTGTTGAACAACATACTTATAAAGTACAATTAAAACATAATTTTACGTTGAATGCAATGAAATGTTAATGAAAAGTTAATTAAGTTTGATTCCATTTCTAAAGATTTTCTACAAATAACAATAACAACAAAAATAATAATAATAAATTCTTTAAGTAAATATCGTCTTTGATTTCATCCACTAATACTGGCGATTTTAGTTTCACTATCGTGCAATGTGTTGGTAGTTATTTCTTACTTAACATAAATCTCTTTTTAACTATCAGCCTTCAAAAAGTAACCGCAACAGCGATGCATCGACTTATTTAATCTGTTTTATGTTACCCATGAAATTTATGTGACGCAGGTCGAAAACTTTAATAGGAAGTGTTTTATGTAGTTTTAAGAAAAATGAAACACTGAAAGTTCTATAACATCAAACTGTACACACAACAAAACCTATAAGTAAGGCACCAACCGGGCTAGTAAGTGTTCCATAAATTTTGCTCTGCTACGTTCGGTAGAATGCTCTTTCGAATAGCCAATACAATCTTTCCAGTTTCCAATAAGAAAGAAAGAGAGTCAATCAATGTTTCACTCCCTTCGCTACCACCTTTTTCTCTTTACTCAGAATGTCGAGACATGACAAGTTTACTTGAACCAAGTTTTCCATTTCTTTTGGAGAAAGTTTTTTGTCATTTCAAATAAAACTATATGCTTATAATCATATTTACTTATGTCACGTCCCGCGCCCCGCACGATCCGTAACCCGTGATTCGAAACATTTGGTAGGCAATAACTGGTAATTTCAATCAAGGAAATTTAAAATGTTTATTTGAAACCGTGTTTACATTATTTGAAGTAAAAGGTAGTTAATCAATTGTTAATTTGGCAATCAAGTAAGATTTAAATAAATTATTATATATATAATTTATATTTATAATAATATATATTTATTTATATATATTATTATATATATAATTATTTTCGAACAACTTTAATCCTCTCCCGTGCCAGTATTCCTGCATATAACAGGTTAGCCGGAAGTGGAACTTATTGCCAGTTGCATTACCGAACGAAGCAACTGAATAAAACGTGATAATTTATACTTATCGCAATTTGGTAATTGCAATTTAACGTTGTTTAAATACTTCAACACTTCAAACAAAGCAACTGTATTTTGATTTGATATAATACTTATATTTATATTGATCTGTCTATATAATTAGACGAAATGAGATTTATAATTAGCTGCTAAAACTACAAATAAATTATATCTCATTTTTCATTATTTATATTTCGTTATAGTGTGATTTATCAATGAATACTGTTTGGAAATACTTCTAGTTTAACGTAAATAAATTGATAAATATAGATATAACAGCCAATAATGAATATTACTATTAATAATGAATATTAATCTCTACTCTTATTACAATAAGTTCATAAAAAATCAAATTTTTATTCATTTATCCAAGCATCCATTGAACCTGTTGCAATATGCAGTACATTAATTTGTCTACAACAATTCCTTCATAGATACCGTCATTTTACATATTTTCGATATTTGTAAGGAACTAGAAGGAAAGATCATAAATTATAACGCTCGTCATTCTAAACCACCAAATTTTGTCCTTGCACGAGAACATTTGTATTTATTATTAAAGTTATTGGTTAGTAAAGTTATTAGATATTAAACAATCCAAAATAAATAAAACATACTGCATACGGAAAAGGAAACTAGATAAAAGGTACGATGACGTTTTACATAAACTTTACATAAACCAGAATCTATCCCTCGGTCGAGACGGCCAGTAGCTGCGTAAATATAATTAATCGGACCGCAATAATCCCAAGAATTATATGTCATAATTATTATGTCATGATTAATATATGTCATAAAACTAAGCATTTATATTTTACCGTTAGGTAAAATACTAAATATACTAAAAATACTTAAAAATAATAAAATTAATTGTTATGATTGCCTTATGGTTATTGTTCCATCAGGTGGAAATGTGAAGGTAGAGTTTTTCTCATGTTCAACGTTCATTTCCATCCGCGAGCGACCGGTGGAGGGGCGACCAACACCCAGCAATACTTTTCCTCTGCGACAGCATCGTCACCGAACTTCACTGGTTTATCTGCTTTAGATCAGTTGTAACTTACTATTTACACGTCTCTGATAATACGACTATACGCATGTCGCGTAACTATTTATATCTACAAAGTTGTTGGAATAAATTATATATTATAACCTGTTACTTCAGTGTTATAATCTGTCAACCACCTCTATTTTCCTAAACGAAATAGGGGATCGATCAATTCGTGGCGTTGATTATCGAATCGTAATGAGAATTTACGACTCTCGTTGACGCGATCTACCGCGAACACGTCTCTCTGCGAACTGTCGAACAGTAGATATAAAGGATATTTAAAAAGAATTGGAAAGACTAATGGTGAATTCAAAGAGAAATTATTCGATTGATTAGGATAATTACTTATATAATACTATCTTTCTCAAAATATTGATTAGTGAACATTTTATGATTCATAATGCAATTACTTTAAATTCCAATCCTCCTTCCAAAAATTTTTCTTCTTCTCGAATGAATTTCTACACAAGTTACACGATCCGAGTATTAATTGCGAAGGAAAAAGGAGCATACCAAAGGCAAGTAGTTCGTACGGAGTTTGGACGATCGATGAAAAGGGAAACGAGAAAGACGAGACGTGACCGAACAAAATTTCGGACCGGCTTCCCTCGTGAACGCAGAAGAAAAAGAAGCAAAATGTCTGACGAGAATGCCGGATACAACCGGGTCAAATGATTCTGATCCAGAGTCGATTGCTCCCAAAGTTCATGAAGAACTCTAAAGCAATCCTAACTTCATATGACTGTTCTCAAATCGTGACCGCAATTTGTCTTCATTCGCCTCGTTCGCAACAACGGTTCCCAAAGTTTCGGTAGAAACGATGTTTCGTTGCTATTGACGTACACATACATAGTCAACTGTCGTTCAGCGTCGGCATAAAGAATTTGATTTTGTATAAAATAATTTCAATAACGAAATCAAATCGTTTCCATGTAACGCTTTGTTCTTTCAACTTCTTTTCATTTCATTTCATACAAAAATGGGGATGAGAATTTGATTGAAAAAATACGTTGATACCAGTTCAATGTATTAAACGTCTTCGATTGCATTGTGTGCATACATATTCTAGTTTGTCCGCGATATTTAATTGTACACTTGGTAAAACGCAGTGTAAATTGTTTCAATGTAAATTATTCACAGCCTCCGATTGCTAAAAATTTTGCCAAATCCTGCAGATTCTCGAAATTATTTTAATTCTGTTCTTATTTTAACAAACAAAAAAGATTTTCGATATTTCAGGAAATTGTTAACTATCAAATTGAAACGAAAAATTATGCAAAGCAATAATAATTTTTTCATATTTTACTCAATTCTGAGGTATATTTTATCGTGAGAAAAATACAATTGGGTTCGGAATGACCAAAAGAATCAGAGTTGAGTGCAGAGAGAAAGAATGTTTTAAACAGTTACTATATTAAGTAATAGTTATTTTACAATTCAAATAACATAGCATTCATCGGCAAATAAATTATTTTTTTTTCGATAACCTAAATCATATTTAAGCTTTGTATTTGAATGTGCACTTGAATTATTTCTTAGCAATGAAAATAAATCAAGGAAATAATGCTTATACGCAAAAAATAACGAATACTTTGCATCCATGAATAATTATCGCTTAAATATTGCAATAATTGTAACGGCAATATCGTTATCATTGTCCGCAATATTATAACTACTCTTTTCCAGAAAGCAAAAGAAATTAAATAGTATGAGATTAAAAGACTATCTGTATTACAAAAAATATTCTATACATATTAATATCTTCAGAATATTTGTTCATTATGAATAAATATAATATATAGTATAATAGATATAATAGATATAATATTGTCGCCAATTCTCAACTAAGTGGCGATCAGTCAGGTTGCAACTGATCGGTTGATATCGCGAACCTTGAACGAAATTAACGCTCAAGGTGGAGGTAAAGGTAACTATTACTTCAAATCTTGTACTTGTGTACTCTCGTGGGCGCATATCCTCTGGTATTGCTGATTGATACCAGATGTTTACTTTAGACCTGACCATTGACACTTAGAGTATTAAACTCTTAATGAGGTCCGCATTGTAAGGTTTATAGCAAATTATAGCAAATTCGGTCTTTCCCAAAAAAAGCATAGGTGCGGGCCGAATCATAAACGGACGGCCACTCTAAATCCGGAACAAATATTTCAAAATAAAATCCTAGTAATTTTAGTATCCTTCAAACAAAATACTAGATATTTTTAAATATTATTTTAGAAACTTTTTCCAAAAAATAAAATATTTATTTTCAAAATTTAATGTATGATAAAGAGTAAAATAGACTATTTAATATCTACTATTTGAAATAATATTTTATCCAGCCCTGAAAAGAATGCAACAGCGTTAAACAAAGCTTGAAGCCTGACGTGCTAGAAACATTTTTTAAATCGTTCATTTTTTAATATTTATTAATATTCTTCCTCCCGTTTATAACTTATAAATGTTTTGCGATAATTACATTTTTGAAATATATATTTTTATTGCACTTCTAAGATAGAATTTTCTTAAGAAGTTTGTATAATTGGTATAATTTGAATAATTTTTGTGTCAAGTACATAAGATAGAATTCACTAGTATAATGTGAATCATTTAGATGTATTAAAAGGTGTTTCCTTTGAAAGTACTGTTAATAAGTAAGGGGACACCTTTTACTGCTTTATAACTTACTGGCATACCTTTCATGGTAAATAGAGAAGTGTGAAAGTTCTTCCTGTTCTTTAGAGGTTTCCTCTCATTTCTTTGACACAGAGTAACGTTTTATTATATATTAAAAAGAAAAAATATTGAAGCGATATTACTTATTCAATGCAAATTCATCAAAAGGACAAAGAATTTAAGACGTAATTAAAATTATCAGAATGATAATAACGTAATTTTACTATTTTTAAGCGATATAAATTCACTCTTAAAATTCATTAAAATTTCAGCTGGACAAATTGTAAAGTACAAATTAAATAAAGAAAAAGGAACTATTAAAATGTATAACATTATAAAAAATATCTAATACCGTGTCTTTCTTTAATATCTTTATGACACTTTTTTCTATAATATCTTTATGACACTACAATAAATTTATTTCTACCTAAATTACATTCCTCGAAATTATTTCGAAACTTGATATAAATATATCGAATTCGTGGAAATTTAATTTAAAATAAATATCGATCTTTGTCAAAATAGAATATTGTAGTATTGTGGAGAGATTGTCTAAGAAATATCCGGTGAACAATAAACAATGTTGCGAGAAATCCTAAATACCCACAGACCGAAAGGGTCGGGAAACTTCAATAGGCCAAACGGCTCATCAATGTGTCGTCCGTCCTTCAGTCGAATAGTTACGCGGAAGAATACGTATGTGGTAGGGGTATGAGAAAAGACAAAGGGATGAAGGGAGGAAGATGATTAATCGTCAGTCGTAACTGAGAGTCGAATTGTGAGGAGTCGTTATCTAAGAATCGAGTTATGTGGAGTTGCGAGTTGAGATTGAAGTTGTGAGGAGTCGAGAGTTGAGTCGAGAAAGATTTGCCGAGTTGTTATAAGTTGTAAAGTATTAGTTGTAAGTTGTGAATTATCCATTTAGTTGTCTTAGTTATAGCACATTATTGTATTTAGTTCACGTTAAATAACCATCGTTTCCTGTTTAATCCACTGTAAATAGATCCATCTATCAATAAACTTATATAGGATAGAAATCCTAATTTCTAATATTTCAGAATAAATAATCCTATACTGTTTTAATTTCATCTTATCAAATTCAAATTCCTTTATTTGTTATTTGAATATATTGTATTTATATATATATAATCTCCGTAAATAAACAGTGCTTATAGTTTATTTTATATACGATAAAACTAAATATAGGTATGTTACGTCTGGCGACTTTCTACCTAAACCAGACCACTCACCGCGGGAGAGACAGCAACCAGATGTACGGTCCCTCACCCTCACGGTAGCTTCATGGACCTATAATAAATCTTGGTTTATTCATACCTAAGGTCCTTCAGACCAAAAACAATCATCTTCCATTTCGAATTCTATTTACATTTTTGTCTAATACGTATTGATACCGGAAAGTTGGTTTTTTATTTCAGGAACGATGCTTCCCACCAGCAACTTTTCTTCGAGAGCGGTTAGCACCCTTTCTCACCCACCACCTGGCAAGAACCAATTAACAACGAAATCTATTCCCTCACTCTACCTACGTCAAAAACCATTCTTCGAACAGTCGTCATCCACGCTTACGTCGCATTGTCGACCTTGTAATTTTGTCGATCTATCGATACTTATACTTTCTTAGATTATATGTCTCTAGTAAATAAGTTGTTTGAATAAACTATAATTATACGTATTATAGTGTTAATAAAGAAATAGGGGATCGATCAGTTCGTGGCGTCGATTATATAATCGTAACGAGAATTTACGACTCTCGTTGACGTGATATCTCTTTGAACGCGTCGAAACAAGGTATATATAGTAAGTTGTATATTATTTTAAAATTAGATAAAAGTTGATGAAAATGTATATAGCACGGATTATTTCATTTTGACATGTCACTGCTTTTCTTCGATAGTGGCACAACGCAAAAATGTAAACTTTAGAGGGCAGGCGTTTTAAAATTTACAAAGAAATCTTCCTAAGTTATTTCAATAACATAAGGCTGACTTAACATTAGATACGCTACTATTCGGGAAAGTAGTATAATCGTTTTAGCGCCACGCAGCGCGATCGCGCTGTTCGCGTACTGTGGTGAACTGTGTCGCGATGTTTGGTCACGATCGTCAATTGGCAACGCGCTCGGTTTCATATCAGTTTTCTCTCGTAATTACTTTTTTTCAAATAATCGTAAACCACCTGCATAAACGAAAAAAAGGGCAGCGCGATCGCGTCGATCGGCATTTCTCACAAATAAATGAACGAAGCACTATCGCGCTGTATGGCACAGTCAGATACGGATTCTCAAAAACCCCTGGCACTAAAACGGATAACCTACTTGTAGCGTCACAAAATAATTGAAAATGAACCAGTGCTGTTGTAAAATTAAGGCCAGATTGATAAGACCGTAAGTAATAATTTTTCTCCTCTGACGACATACTGATTCAATTACAAATATACCGTTTTATGTGATAAAAATAGAAACATTATATAGATCTCGTATTCGATAAAAGCAAATTTGAAATTGAGTTGTACCATTATCAAATCAAAGCAACAGTATATTGTAAAAGGTACATTTGGTACATTCCTAACTAACATACACTGTGAATTCTGCGGCCTCTTTTAATTTTTGAGATATACGATTTTAAAATAGATATTATAAATATAATATTTTTAGAAAAAAGAATTTGGTCTCTATGACCTGCTGTAAGCTAAATGCCTCGACTGGACAAGAGTGAAGTACTCAATTGTGTAGTATCGTGGACAAAAGGCCTAAGAGATATCGAGTGAACCATAAACAGTGTCGTCAGAGAGCCCAGGCGCCGTTAGGCCCGCCAGTGTGTCGCCGGTCCTTCAATTGTTTAGTTTCGTAGATAAGGCCTACGTGACCCTGGCCGCAAGCAAATGCAGAACACGTGGTGGACCTAAGAAGAGACAAAGGGATGCTAAGGGAGAAAGACGAATTAAGTGTCAGTATTAGTTGAGAAGCCAGAGGGTGTTAATTGAGAAGTCAGAGAGTGCGAGTTGCGTTGTCGAGAGAGTGTTGTTAGTGTGACATCAATCCCATCATAGCCTACACCGAGGTTATGACACACCTTAGTCCACATCAGAGATAAGACATCGACCCTCGACCTTCGGACACTTTTGCACATCATAACCTACACTTCCCCTCAACATCCCCAAACCAAAACGTATATAAGCCAAGACTTCAGCCAGCTCAAGGAGTTCTTGTGCAGCCCTTTCTCCAATTCATAAAGTTCGATAAAAGAAAGTTAATAGTTGGATTACGACTCAGCTTTCTTTTCTTTTACAATCCAAGTCTCAATTTTACGTTACACTAGCGTTGTCGAGAGAGGGTGGTCCGCGTGACGCGTTGGATCCATGGTGACGAGATTTGCAAATTAATTATTGAGTTGTCTAAATTATAGTACATTATTGTGTTTAGTTCAAGTTAAACAACCATCGTTTCCTGTTTAATCAACGTCTGTACAATCCATTCATCGTTAATAAATCATAAATAGTTCTGGATACTACAATAATAGTTTACGATGCTACAATTGTAAGATTAGATTACAAAGATATGTATAATTTTTGTGAATTATATATTTTTATTTTACAAGTCATTATTATAAAAAGTTCTTTATAATTAAAATAAATATATCAAAAAAGATTTATTACTAATTTTACTCTTTGTTTGTATCATTTATCACGAAACGATCAACACATTTTTTAAAATAATAGCATGTCGTAGTGGAGAAAATATAATTTAAAGTTACAATTTTGTTGAGACTAAAAGTTAACTAGAAACTGAATGGATAATACCTTTAATAACTCAAAAACATTATTAATTAAAATCTTAAAATTTGGACTTACATTATTGTAATTCTCATCTCGTTAATTACAGATACACTACAGATATTTATTCATTTATGAGAGGTTTAAATATACGAAAATGTGGAGAATGTGCGTAATGTGTGAAAATATACAAAATATCTAAAATAAATGTGCTCGTTACGATATTTTGAGAGTTAAATAAATATCTGTGCAGGTTTCATTTCTTTATATCCTTTCGTAAAAACATAAATTTGGATAAGTGTTACATCGCCTGAAATGGTCCATGCGACGTCCCTGGTTGTCTAGCCGCCAAGGGTCCGTGTAACCCCAAATTCTTTTACCCTGACGTCACCTTAGGCGACCATCTCTAGATATTCTTCGGACATTTGATACCTCTGCTCTAAGTGTTCTCCGGACGATTGATACCTCTAAACATCCTCCGGACGGTTGACACTTCTAGATATCCTCCTGTCAGTTAACACCTCGCCACCCTGATGGGGAATTTCCAAGAACAACATCCCCTCCATCATTTTCATTGTTCTCGCTTAGTATTTAAACTCCGAATAATGACGGCAGAGCCAGTCTGAATTATAAGCCGATACTGGAACATTGTAATATTGGTACTCAAGGGCCTTCGACTCTTGAGAAATAAAGTTTTTATATATATCACCACGAGAGTTATTTTTTACGTGACATCCGCACCGTCATTCTGACTCCTAATAAACCTAAGGACCCACCATAAACTTAAGCTCTTAGTTTATTTTTTAACATAATCTTTAATGCTGTAAATGTTATCGGTTTATGGATGATCCTTAGAACAGTCCTTAAGTTTATTATATGTTCGTACAAATTACGGAGAAAGCGGATATTTACCTAAGGGGAAAGCTAGTTTTCCCCATGAACAATGTCATTCACGAGCCACGTTGGTAGGAGACTTCCTCTTTTCATCTTCATTCATTAACGTTGGCTATAACCAATGGGCATCGCGAATCGTTGCTTAGAAGAGAATTTGAAGTATATGGTTCAGTAAAAAAGATAGTGGTAATTCATAATACAATAAATGGCAAACCTAGAGGATATGCGTTCATTGAGTATGAACACGAAAAAGATATGCACTCTGCTTATAAGCATGCGGATGGTAAGAAAATAGATGGTCGCAGAGTGTTGGTGGATGTCGAACGTGCCAGAACCGTGAAAGGGTGGCTTCCGCGAAGGTTGGGTCGTGGACAGAAGGCTGGATCAGACGTAAATATTAAGCACTCTGGTCGGGAAGACAATGAAGGACAACGAGAACGGTATCATTTGGAACGAAAGAGGGAGAATTCTGGATGTCTTGATAGAGACAGAGATCGCGATCGCTTGGATAGAAAACGTAGAAGGTCTCGCGACTGTAAAAGAAGGACAAGAAGTAGGACGCGCGATCGAAAACGTAGACGTAGACGTGATCGTTTACCTGATCCGGATATTGAAGAGATTCAAAGAGATGAACGGCCACGCGACAGGAGAGATCGAGATCGTGATCGTGACCGCGATCGAGATAGTGAGAGAAGACGTTCCAGGAGTAACGAACGCGATCGCGATACGGACCGTAAGAGGGACAAGCGTGATCGTGATCGCGAACGTAGTGATAGAAAAGATCGGGGTGATCGTCAGAATGAAGATACGAAAGAAATTCGAATCAAAGGGGAACCCCTGGACGATTACCCTGACTATAGTAACACTTTCTCAACGTCTGGATCATACTTTACCGCTGTAAAATACGAAGATGATAATGACCAAGAAGTAGAAGAAAAATACAGAATTCCTGAAGGTCAGTAACTATGATTCCGTACGAGACTATTGATCTCGATCATATCTCTTGTATTGTTCTTTTTCGTTACCACGCACGACATGATGAATTAACGCAATTGCCAATAATATATTGTGTTTCCTACTGATATTAGTGTAACACCGAATCGACTACATTGAGTATTTAGTTTGTGTAGAATCTACAGCGACCAGGTACTCGGTAAGGATATTGCAAGCAGTTTGTGTGAAATCTAGCAATATGGAACTGGTAGGTCTATAGATATCCGAATTTTATTGTGTCTACGACAATTCCAATATTCTCTAAATGTGTACATACCTTCACGACTGCTACATGTATATATATATATATATATATATATATGTAGTATCGGAAAAGGGGGATATAGGCTTACTCTATATATTTAGATTAGAGTCTAAGGAATAAACTAAGAGTCTTAAGAGTGCTGGGGAAGAGAGAAAGAGAGAGAGAGTGTAGGTGAGAGAGTATGCTTTGGTGACGTAAAAACTAAATGAGTGAAGGAGTGGGAGAAGAGTGTGAGGGTTGAGGGTCAGCATTTTTTGACCCGGGAAGCAGAAGCTGTGAACCCAGTGTTAGAATAAGACGTAGGAAGATATTGTAGTCAGTTTTTGTATTGGGTATTGTTTCTTAAAATAGAATTAAACTTCACTTTAAATAGAACATCCTTCCTTATCCTTACTCTGGAAGAACCACACATCGAAAGATACTACATATATATATATAAAACAAATTACACACTAAAAAAAAAAGAAAATAGGAAGCAGGAAATAAATATATTATAACCCATTAACGCAGTGTTATATCAACTCAACCACCTCTATTATTTTAACGGAAATCGGAATCGATTTGGTCGCGGCGACGATTATTCTAATCGCAACGGAAATTTACGACTCCCGTTGAAGCGCTTCGTCGCGATCGTGTCTCCCCGCGACTGGTCGAAAAAACAATAACCTTTGCAGTATAATTATAAATGATTGTGTATATTAAGCATCTTATTAGCGTCTAATGTTTTTTAATCTCTGCATGTTCGTACAGAGAGAAATTCAACTCTCACGGAATTCCACTTTAAGGAATCGATCGTTAGTTCGAGGAAAAATCAAGCGAATAAATCGTCTTCATTACCGTGTTCCCAATCTCGATTAATGATGTTAGATTGCACTTCATAATCGTGGTAATGGTACACCTAAATTCATGTTCGTCTCGTGCATACTAAACGTTACTGGTATGATAAATCTGCGTAAATAAGCAGCACTTGGAGCCTTTTTTGACGAAAAACATAAATTACTGCAAATTAATCATCGGAAAAAGAAAAAAATACGGAGAAGTTCAATAAATAAATTTGGTATGTTCGAATCGTTGGTTTATTTGCTAACGTGAAACCGAGGAATACATGTTTTTTAAGCGTATAAAACATAGAGTTATGGTGGAACTGATACGACAATCTCCATATATAAACAATAAAATTTTCATTGTTGTTTTTATTATTTCTGCGAATGATTTAAAACGATGGAAACTATATCGATAACCATTTTCATTCTAATTTTCCATTGAATAAAGTAATACATTTCATCATAAAAATAAGAGGTTTGATTAATGTCAATAATTATTGTTTTTTAATTTGATTATAAAACTTTCGATAAATCATTTTCTATCAACACAACAATTCATTTCCTTTCGCATCGTCGATCGAAGAATTACTTTCGGTGAAAGAATTAACGATATTCCCAATGTTTATTGAACTTCATTAAATTTAAAATTGCGCTGGGTACAATTGGTACTTAAAGAGGTGACAATCCAAGAACATCAAGTGTTGTTGGAGCTAGTTGGTCGAAGTACCTACATCTAAACTGTAGCAGTTTCCTGACCACAATGGTTGGCTTTAGCTAACAGCAGGAACAAAAATGAAGAAATAAAGATTTCTTAAATTGCTTGACAAGGTAGATACAACTAAAGCTTGTAAAATTGATAAACATTTGTAAGGAACTGTATACATACATACATACATACATATATATATATATATATATATATATATATATATATATATATATAGTGCGAATAGTTGCAAAGAAGAAAACATTATTGGAGTAGAATTAGAATATTATAAATTACTATAGTGATAATTTTGTTTAGCTGTGGTCGATCTCTAAAATTGCAAACAATGTTGTTTTCGATTATTAGACACCGTATCCATTAAATGTTATTTTGAAGTAATTAAACGTTGATTCGCTTGAATAAATAAATCACGTTCCTCTGAATTATTTCATTATTGGCCTATTCAACGAAATAATTTTTATTATATTAAATACATTTATTGTATTTAAATAATAATTTTCTGGAGTAATATCTTAAATAATTCTAGTCGTACATATTGCATTTTCCAGATTCCGATTTAAATAACTTAATTATTTCTTTAACTATTTTATAAATATTAATATCAAACAGAAAGAGAAATCTTATAACGAAAATGTAATAATTATTTCAGTTTTTATTCTTGTCTTTCAATCTTTTTTAAATGGAGCTAACCTTAAATTTTCTATTAATCAATCTCTCTTTCTCTCTCTCTCTCTTAATTCACTAATATAAATATACACGTATACGTAACAACCTTTTCCTCTAAAATGAAACGAAATCGTACTTTTACTTGTTTCATTTATTCAACTTTATGCTTTCATTTCATATGTGGATATCTCCTATAACACAACGATAGCCTTAGATCGTTCGATTGCTTCGTGTAATGATCCTTTTAAGAAAATGGTCTTCGGCTCAAGTATCCATAAACTGATCCGTTTATATCGTATATGAGTATACAGCGGTGCTAGTCAGTTTACGATCAGACATCTTCCATGTAATATTTCAAGCGAACTTCTGAACTTCCTGAGATATCCCACGTTTCCTTTCTAATAAAGCGTTCCACAGTGACATAAAAATTATAACGCATAAAAGTAAAAAATATACAAGACGTTCATTGCACGATAAACCAATAACAATGGCTAAAAATTGCACTGAATAAGGTTATATAAAATACAATGGTTTATGATCGACGATTTAAATTTTATTGCAAGCGTATTTTAGAATTCGACATATAATTTCTAATTTTAATAACGTTATTATTTCTATTATTACAATTCCTATGAATAATTGATGAAACTGCAATAATTAGTTTCGTATTCAACATAACACGGACACGATATCCTTAAAATTTATATTTTATAAATAAATGAATTACATAAATAAATGCGCTGAAATTCATAATATAAGAGCCATATATAGAATTTTACAATATCATGCTTGGTTTGTAAAGTAAAATGCGTATGACATCTTTGAATTTGTGAAAACATTAGTTGAAAATAAGCCTCATTAGTTGAATGAGATTTTACTTGTATCAAAAGAATAATTATTATATCATAAAAATATTAAGTATCCAATAAAGAAATTGCTATAAATAATTTGTTAAAAATTTATGATTAGAATTTTGATAAAACTCCAATCTACGTGATAAAATTAATAGATTTTAATCAAGTTTTTAAAATTCCATATAAAGAATGGAAAATAAAATAGAAAGAACAGTTTAAAATAGAAAGGCGGTTTAACCGTCGCGTCGTACCGTACGGACGTCCGATGCGTTTAGTCTGGAAGGAATGCGGACCTGATTGATCATTTTTGACAGACTCAACACAATTGTAAAGTTAAGCATGCGTATTGCTCGGAAATGTCGCATATAGAAAACAACGTAGCATCGCGTAACGGTGAGCGATAAAGAGCAGTACCTCCTTTGGCAGTCATCCCGCGAAATATCTTTTCATTTCGCTGTTATACCAGCTCATATAAAGTTAATGTAGGTGTAAGTTTTAGTGACAACAACGCCGACACTGTATCTAGCACAACAATGAACATACCGGATTAATCAACACGTACCAACCGATACTTCTGAGTACGAGGATTTCACGTCTTCAAATCTAACGGAAACTGAGCAAAACAATTCCAACTCTGTAACACCTTACTCACACGCTATAAAACTTGATTCTCTAGCAGTCAAGGAGAACGCCATAATTATCCACGCAGTCGACGAAGTAAGCAACCAAGATTATATATATGTAATAGGAAAAATAAGTGGCCTTGAAGCTATAAAATACATTTTAAAATATATATCAAACTACCGAGTGTGTGCATACCTAAAGAAAAAAGATACAATCGCACAACTAACTATATTACACAAATCAAACATCATAAACAATAAATGTATAAATGTAACCTATGCTAACGCCGACCTAAAAAATAATTCTCTCTAATGTCTCTTCACTAAACATGGGAATTGAAAACATCTTTAAAAAAAATAATGTCAGGTTATGTTTAGAAATATCCTCTTTAAAAACAGGAACGACCGATCCAGAGTATGCCCATATACTAAACTTCAGAAGGCAAGTATTCATAGATTCTGATATTGACAAAAGAATACTTAACTCTTTTCTATTAACCTTTGATGACGCCATATACCGGAAAACCCATCAAAAACAAAGGACGCTAACAATAAGACAACTCTCGCGCCAGCAAATCCAAACTGTCAAATCGCCGGTAATGAATACCAGAAAAACAAATTGGTCAATTTATCCAGAAAACATCACTGATCAACTCGCAGAGAAAGGAATAAACTTCAGATTAACAGAGCAATAAATAAATTCCAATCAGTTATAAAATTAACAACATATAAAACCTTCGAGACTACCACGCATAAAATGGATAGGAAAGGAATCGTTTCTCAATGGAACGAAGAATGTAAAATCGCTATATACAAAATGTAACAGAATGCGGAATACAGAAGCATGATCGCCAATGTTCTGGTGTAAAAATTCGAACAAAACTCTAATGGTAATAACTGCAGCCCATCATTTTCTGCGAATGAGTCTATTTAACCTAGAAGAAAGACACTGTTAAATTCTCAGACAAAATCAACATCGACCCCACACTACATTTGCAATAATATACAAAATAATAATATATACACTATCAAACAATCAAATTAACTCCACTTTCTTATTAAGAAAAAATTCCGCTCCTGAGTCATATCCATAATCTATTAGGTCGTCCGAAAAGTTTTTTTTTCGTTTTATAAGGAAATAATGGATGCACATTTTCTGTTTTATATTATTATATCGAATTACGTATGATCCATTTTGTTCTATCTACATAAAGATCACAACGTTCGACAGATTAGGTTTCGTGTTTGTATAAAGATGCATCGTTGTAAAAAACGGGTTTGTAAAAGAAAGACACTTTTCCGACAACCTAATATTATTAAAAATGTTCCAAGAATCTGGAATAAAATGCCTTCTGAAGATCTACAACTGTATTTGGATCCACCGTGCCTTCCCCGGTAACTAGCGAAAAGTTATAGTATTTTATTTATAGTTTATATTTTTTTATTTATAGTTTTATTTATATTTTATTTTAGTTATAGTATTATAATTCCAATCCTTAAGTCGAACATAATAATAAATAAAAGTTAACATAATTTAAGTAGCTATTTCTCGATTACGTTAACCGGCACTGTGTGAAAGCTACTAGAAAAGATCTTAAATAGAAGACTTCGTTGGTACCTTGAATCCAACAACGTACTAAATCCAACCCAATATGTTTTCCGACAACATCGCCCCGTTATAGACGTATTAATAAACATGGAAACTTGCACGCGTGACGCTTTCCAAAAAGATAAATATCTAACTGCAATATCCATCTAGACCTCGAAGAAACATTTGACATGATTTTGAAAACCAAAATTCGTAAGCACACCCCTCAAGCTAAAGATTGACAGTAATATGCTGGCTTTTATAGCCAGTTTCTTAACAAACAGGTTCATTTAAATTAGATAAAAATTGTAGAATACAAAATGTCAATTATGAGCGTCACTTCATTTCTAATCGGAATTAATCATGCATAATCTACAGCCACTGGTTACAGCTCGCATATTCTCTGGCGACCTCACTATGACACTTGGTAGAAAAAATTGAAGCTCCATTAATAAACTTCTATCAACAGCCAGCAGAGATCTTCTCGCTCAAAAAACCCAAAGTATCTTATTTACTAGAAAAACAAATGATTAGCCTCTGTCTGAACTACTGCTGAGAGACACTGAAATTAAATTTGTGGATACCATCATATTACTTGACCTCATCTTTGATAAAAAGTTGATTTGGGTACCTTATCTGAAATACATAAAAGATTCCTGCATTAAAAAGTTAAATATCATCAAAATGTTTGCCAATAATAAATGAGATGCTAACAGCTATGATTCAACCGTCTACAACTCAATCAAGGACATAATAAAAATAGTAGAATCAACTCACATGTAGCACTAAAATTAGCCAGGTGACAGGTGTATACCGTACCTGCTAAGTCTTAAATACTAAAAATCTCCACCACCCCAAACAATCCTGCTTATATTTATATCTTTTCCAACAGACACAGATAACTCTACAATAACAAACCCACACTACCTTCTCCCTTTTATGCCAGACTCTCCAAAAACTTACTTACTAAATATCGTAATGTTTCCTGTCATCGAACGAAGACAAACAAAGAAAGTCCCTTGGATTTTAAAATTTCCCAATCACCAACCTTGCCGAACATCCTAAAAATACAAAAGATATAGTAGAATACAAGAACCGATTCTCAGAGCTCAATAGCAACTATCCTTTGTTCACTCAAAACTAGACTAATCAGTTGGTCATCATTGATGGGGTACTCTGCAAACATGCCGACATCAACAACATTACAAACTTTTTCATTCTGTTCTATTCCGATTTTTCAAATAGCAATGTAAGCATCATTTGGATCCCTGCTTACCAAAGAATGCAAGATAATGAAAAGGACGTTACAGCGAGAGATACCGCAATCCTTAATGTAATGTTTTAATCGTAATGTCTCGCCTAAGGACTGGACACATCAAAATAATCCATAAAGAACTAGTTAAAAAGACAGAGCCGCCATATTATAATTTATGTAGTAACTAACAATTAACGATCGCTCAGATATTTTCTAAATATAAATATACAAAAACCGAAGTAGAGACGCGGAATAGAACCTGACATAGCTTTCATATCACAAGACTACATATACATTGACAAAACTATACCAAAATCGATACCGTACCGAAATACGTTAAATACCAAAACCAATATATTACTGAGAACAGAAATAAATCTTTTTTTTTCTTTTTTTTGTTATATGGTGGGTAAAAATTTTCCGATAATACTTTTATAGATCTTACAGAGTTAAAGCTATTATATAAAGATACCGGTATAAGGTTATATATTTATACAAAAATAACTGCATATTAGTATACAGTTTAGTATATATTTAGTATATACTTTTATCAGTAATTACTTCGGTTTCGTATTTCATCGTTTCTAATTTATAAGGTATTTTTAATTACATTTTTACAGTATTTTTAAGATACCCTTAAATTTTTGTTTATATTTAAGCTTTCAAGTCTTGTGCGGATTTATTCGCTATACATTGCAAATATACATACAGGAAACGTTCGATAATTGCACAAATATCGAGACCCAAATGTTGCAAATATGCAACATTTCTTTTCCTGCGATAATATATCTATGTAATAATTCTATTACTCGAAATTGAGATCTTAGATATGCTCGATACAGAAAAGGACAACACAAGTGAAAAAGAAACTAGGGACTGAGAGTCGAAGCGTTCAGCAAACATTAGAGAGTCGCGGCAAGCTGAGACCTTTAACTCAAAAATCAAAATTTTTTATTTTTGATTTGTGATAAATAAAACTTTTACCAATATGTTTGTTACATTTTCCTGATTAAAATAACACCAAACACGATATAATTTGAAGCATATTTGCTTACTTAATAAATGATAATTAAATAAATATCAATAAGTAAATATAATCCAAATTATATCATGTTTAGTCTCATTTTAATTAGATAGATCTCGAAAATACGATAATAAAAGTTTAATTTAAAAAGAGTAAAAAATAAAAAACTTTTAGTTTTGGATTAGTACCTAGATTCATTGTCTCAGCGATATCTGTCATTGGATCGTGTTACGCTATTCGATCGCGGCGGGTTGTCGAACTTTTTGGTGCATCAGTGGAACCTCCCCCCTGGAGCGGGGCTGACGACTCTGCAATTATGCAGAGGATCTTTTTGTGCAATTATGGAATGTTTCATGTACATATGTAGACTTATGTTTTGATAACACAGTCTTTGAGAAACGACAAGACACAGTTCCAGAAGTTGTAAAACTAATTTCATGTCATTTCATGTCAATATCTTGATAGTTATATGTGCATGAACATTTCGGATCGTTAACTATGCGAAGTTGAGCGAGAGACGCAGCAAAATTGTAATGATTAACTCTGCAGCGATTGATCATAACAATCAATTTGCGAGATAACTTTTTATTAAAAAATCAAAATTTTGTCTGATCACTGCAAAAATGTTGAAAAAAGTTCTTCTCTTTCTTTAAATTCAGTTCGATTAATGTATTCGTAGGGCTACATGTTAGTCACAGTTTTCTTAAATATATCCTCAATTATATTAAGTAAAACAACCTTAATACCAATTTAAAAGAAAGTGTAGGGTACATGAGAAACACAGTTGGTGATGAACTTCTGTCTTTACGTTTTTAATTGAAATAAATTATTAAATAATTAAGATATTTTAATAATTTTAATCTTCAAATTTACCTCTTTGATATTAGCTCGAAGTACTAAAATATCGTCGAAACATCACTGGTGTATTGTGTATACAAACATACTGGAAGTATTGAAAAAGCTATCTTAGCTAATTCGTACAATTCTGGCATATTATTTTTGTTTTTGTATCAAAATTTTAAAATATTTTCTTTCGAACCCAAACGAAGACATTCTAAAATTTTTCCCATCCTGCTCATAACGTGTAAGCTGTGTAGAGGAATATTATCACCGTGTTCTTTCTTATTTAGCTCTCTTAACATTTTTTCGTCATTGATTGCCTCATATTTGTTTTCACATACAGTTGAAATATTCGGTGCATGGTTACTACGCAACATCTGATGTTCTTTTAATATTTTTTTTTGTATTACCAAGTATGTATTAAATGATTATTACATTATATTATTTGTGCTTGCGTTCATATTATATTAAATCGCAAGTTGAAAAATCTCTCCCAAGAAGACATCATTTTTAAAGAGATTCTTTTCTCAACTTATCGTCGCTTCAACAAGGCTACATGCCAACGATGTTTGGTCCTGGAAAATTCCAATTTACATTATGATCACGTTCGATAAAAGTCTCTAATCACAAGTTATTCTAACTTTAGTAGTTTTTTTTTGTTGGAATACGTGCTGGGATTAGAGAGCGCGCTAAATCTTCAACTTATAACCACGTCAGTGGATGTAAATGTTGGTCTTTATTTGATTCATGGCAGAATTTTTTTAATTCTAAAAGATGTTCCAACATATCCAGTTTTCAGTATTCAGTGCCAGCGTGTAGGGCAATCTATTATTGGCTTTCTCTTTTGCATTTAATACGCTTTTTACTCTTGTTACTTCTAACTGTTTGCACATTTCTCTGTCCTCATTTATTATAGCAGCAATTTTTTCCTCTTTCAAAACATCTGAGACAGTTAACTGGAGTGTATGAACTGCGCAACGAATAAATCTAACTTGATATTTCAATTTTTTAGTATTTTCATCTTTATCTCTAAAATTTAAAGTGACTTCTTTATTACCCGATGGTGAAAATTATATTATTACGTCAATATGTAATAAATTACTATCATCGTATCATCTATCGTGTTTGCTATTAAAATATTCTAAGTGAATCTATAAGTTTTACGAGCTTAATCATGTTTGAGCTGTTATCAGTCATAATACATCTGATGCGAAAATTTTCTGTAAATAAGGACATTTTGAAAAATTTATTTTATATTTATAGCAGTATATCTGTTGCAAACTTCTTTTCCCTGCTAGAGTTTTTAAAATAAGTTTTATTCCTTCCACGTATTGTACATTTATACTTGAAAATGAACGATTGATACAGATCGCAGCGTCATACTAATGGCAATAATTTGCTATTGAGTTTTTTCTTAAGTCGATTATGATACAAGTTTGCTTTCGTAATAACAGCATTACGCACTTCTTTTGAAGAAATATTTAAATTTAAATGTGAACACGACGAAACTATATCGATAATATTCTGAAAAGCGGTATCATTAATTGAATTGAAACGCCGCCGATGAATCGTATTCGTCCTACACGCCCTGCTGAATGCATTTATTCCTATTATTAGAACCTAATGGCTGCTCTGTTTTTCGCTTTTGATTGCGAAACATGACTGATGTAAATTCAGCAGGATAGTTCGAAGATAAGTGTGACAATAAATTAATGCCATGTTTTTTCTAAAAGTATACAAATATAACTCATAGAATAATAATCAATTTTGTTGTAACTTCATGACCGCATTAATTAATTAAACATATTGATTTGTTATATGTTGAATCATAATTAAATTATTCGTGGACGATATTTGTTTTCCTCCGACTCATTTCTTCTATATAGATATAGCGTTAGAGCACTGACATTATCACTAATACTAACTAATGATTAAAAAATAATGTAATATACTAATAGTATATTAATACACTAATAATAAACAAATAACAAATAATAATAATGAACAATAATAATAAATATTAACAAACGAAAGTAATAAATTCTGTACCAATAAATATTATAATATATAATAAATTAAGAAATGTCAAAAATCTTTCTCCGCCACCAGTGCCTATACACTCAATGCTCGATCATCAGATTGATGAGTCTTCATGCTCTCGTCACCGATTTCGAGAACAAATTTTCATTTGCTTATATCCATTTCGCATTTATTTTGCCGTTAAACCATAAGAGACAGTATAACGTTTCAATCATTTCGTTAAATGGCGAAAATATAGCGGTATCAATTAATGTTACAACACTTAAGGTATGAGGTCGTAATTAAATTAAGGTGTGAAATCCTACATAAATTGACAAAGTTTAGTAGATGAGGATATTTTGCTACAAAGAAAACAACCTCGTTTAATGTTATTTAGTAGACGAATGTTCGACTGTTGGCGAAGAGACGCGGTCACTTTATTGCAACAACTTTTCCTCGAAGAATATAAGGTGAAGAGATGACTAACAAGTTGAAACGTATGCTGTTTGAACATGGGAAAAATTTTTCCTATTTTTTACTGGATTGAATAATAATCCTAAGGGACTTCTCGACTTGAATGATGGTTTGTAGCCATTAAGGGCCTTGACGGTAAAGTAAAAATGCTTAATTCTATGACCGTTCCTTAGGATTATTGCGGTCCAACTAATTATATTTGTACAACTGGTGGGCGTCTTGATCGAGGGATTGTTTCTGGTTTATGTAGAGGGTAATGGGACGTAACAACGAAAAAGAAAACACTTTGTAATACTATTGACTAAGAACAGTGTATTTCACGCCCCCTATAATTTATAAGGTCGTGTCGCGACGATTGCAATTATGTCAAACAGTAGGGGTATCCTTAGTCTTTGATTATCCGATCCGTTTGAACGCGCTACGTTTATTCAAACAAAACTTTAGTTAATGCTTGTAAGTATATAGTAAAGACAATAAGTATTTGTGGCAGGATTTTCAAATTAATAGGATTCTACATGCATATTAAATAGAAATTACAGACGTTATTAAATAAAATAAAGTTAGTGATTAAATGAATTTATATATTTAATAATTAATTGTTGAACAACGGTGTACGCATACAATCAATTTAAGAAAATTTATAATTTGTTATAAAATATTATGATGGATCGTAAAAATCACAAATATAGTAAAAAAATTTCGAAAAATCTGTAATAAAAGACAGTAAGTATTTGTGGCAGGATTTTCAAATTAATGGGATTCTACATGCATATTAAATAGAAATTACAGACGTTATTAAATAAAATAAAGTTAGTGATTAAATGAATTTATATATTTAATAATTAATTGTTGAACAACGGTGTATGCATACAATCAATTTAAGAAAATTTATAATTTGTTATAAAATATTATGATGGATCGTAAAAATCACAAATATAGTAAAAAAATTTCGAAAAGTCTGTAATTATTATAAATTGAGATATTATATATGTAAATTCTTCTCCCCTTGGGATGGGCAAACATTCTTGATCACTGGTCAACTTTATAGTATTTATCGTTTTAATAGTATATTATAATACAATTGTTTCTGTCATAAAGTAAAATATTTTTGTTATAGTACTTAATAGATCAACGCAATCCGAAGTAAAAAAGTACCATGAAAATGTAAATTTAGTTTTAGCTTATAAAAGATATGAAAATTATAAAGATCATTATTGTAACAAACTGGTAAAGGCACTAATTTACAATAAAAATTAAAAATACATAATTTGATTGTGTTATAATAAAAATATCATTTTTCATGAGATCGAGATACATCGCGCATTGTTTGTACATTTATGTTATTAATTTATGCCACTAAAGTCGTTAATTTATAACATTGAAGTCATTAATTTATAATATTTATGCCATTAATTCAGAACAATTCTACTCTTAATTTATAAAAATTATACTATAAAGTTATAAAAATGATACCATTAATGTATAACAATTTGTTATGCATTTGCACCAATTATATCATTAAATCTCAAATCAAATTCGTCAAATCTCGACAACAGTCAAAGTAAAATCTCAAGTAGAAAACAGTCAAAACACAGTTGCCAACACAAAAAGAGTCTCAGACCGTTCTGACTCGTAGTTTGGCAGTCAACACACTCACAATTGTATCAAATATTGAAGTTATTGAATTGTTGGAAATATATATATTAGCACCTGTAAAAATCTCTCAAAAAGAAGTTAAAAATCGAATTATCATATGTATGTGGTACTACAGCGAATAATGCATAACGAGAAAGTCTGATTCAGATCTATAGACAGAAATAATTTTAGTCATGTAAAATTATTCATTTATATTGGAGATGTACTTCATCTATATCGCATAAATAGATGTTCATTCATTATTTCAAATTACTACTCTCAACGTTAATTTCAAACATCTCATTGAACAACGTATATATCATACTGTAAAATTTTTCACATGGTTTCAGATGTATGTATCATGCAGTTAATGAGTAAATCTCATCTCTGATTTATAAAATTAATATGCAAAATATTTATTGGGTTGGGAACTAAGTGATTGCCGATTTTGTCATTAGGTGGTAATGACAATACATTACACGAATGGAGTAATGTAATTTTATTACAAATGAATTCTGATTCTTGTTAATATTGTAAGCTCTGAAAATCGTATTTACGATCGTAGAAATATACAACATAGTCAATCAGTAAAACCCAAAAGTTTCGCAACAAGTATACATCAATTCCAGTATAATATTCATATCCAATATATATTTATTTTAATACCTTACAGCATTTAATACGATTTAGTAGTCGTTTTATACGTGTTGATATTAAATATATTTAACTTATATTTTATCAATATTAAGGATAATAAATCCAATTTATTTATTCGAATTTACTCAATTTTAATTCCAACGCAATGAGTTTTGTTTTTCATTTTTATTTAGGTCTATATCAAGTATTAAACAAATTATTAGCAATACAAAATTATTTTCACATTTTTTATATTAAATATCACATACACTTTAACAGGTTAGCTTTCCTGCTGAATTATTTTGACATTATATTTCTTTTAATGAAAATTACAAAAGTATGAGCATCAGCAATTTGTAATTATACAAATTTATTAATTTTCTTATTATATTTTTATAATATTGTTGTTCTAACTCCTATTAGAAATTCTACTGCTTGCAAGATATTTAATATTCATAAATATAAGGTTCACTATCTAAAATCATAAATTTGATTTAATTTAAGGCATAGCTATTAAGATACTTGCATATTTATGTTTAATACTTATAATTGTAATTTTAAGTAATATTCTTAATCGTTTGAAGAATTTAAACTTTGAATCGTATATTTTTTTAACAATCATTAAAGCTTTAAAAATTTATATGTATAATTGTGAGAATTGGAAATAATATATATCAAATAATAATTATACAGGCTGCTGTCCGCGTGCACAAGTGTAACGTTTCTATTCTGTAGCTACATAATCTATGGAACAGGTTTATGTAGAACTTATGTAAAATTTAGGAACTTGCTCAAAAACTTCTCCATATATGTCCAACTATACTCATAAATCTGTAACGCAGCTTTCAAAAGCGAATATGTGGTTTATACATTGCAATAAACGAATATAAAAAATGTTCTTTTTCTCTTAAAATTATTATTCCAATTTTTTCTAAAATTTTATTTACTAAACTTTTATCAAATTTTATTAATTGATCTATTTCATCTTTATTTTCTTGAGATAATTGTTTTCAACTTGTATACTTTTGAATGACATCACATCACCAAATACTGCTTTAACTTCATATATATACATACATATGTTAAAATATTTTAATAAATATTTTTATTGAATTTTATTAGATAATTTATTCCTTCCTCATCTTCGTCAAATAGAAATTCTTTTCATTTATATGTTTTCAAATGACACCGGTTTTCCAAGTATTTAACTCCATATGTATACGTTAGAAGAATCAACAATGATTTAAAAGGAAGAAAAGTAAAGTAGCAAAAATGAATTGTAACTGAGATGATGAAAGAAACTTGCGATCACAATTTAATCATCGTGACATTTCACAGCAATTTAGCTACGTACAAATGACTCTTCGCACACAAAGAAAAAAACAAAAAAAAGGTGGGCAGAAAAAACAGAGCAGGAAAAAGATAAAATAGATGCACGACGTAGCACGAACTACCAGCCGATGACGACTTTGGTGAGACAAGGGCTTGTAATTGACATAGCAATTAATTTAATTGGACCGCTCTAGGGTTTTTGCTTTCTCTTCTTTTTGGGGGATTTTATCTGCACTCTTTCAATTCCCTTTTGTGTTTTCGTCGACTCGAATCACTGATCATGGCGAATTTGTTTCTTCATTGCTTACAATGCTGTTCAACTATGAAAAGAGAACCAATTTGTGGTAAATCGACGTAGAGTTTTACAGTTTCAACCATTAACATTTGACAATCACAGAAGAAAAACATAATAAATCATATTTTTGATGTTTTACAGAGGAGTAATTTTAAAATTCCAGGGTAAATCGTCGGGAAAATGGTATTTCATTTGCTTTACGTTTATTTTAATTTATAATACAGGGGTTTTGAGGCAGAAGAGTGCGAATCGTAAGATTTTAACACTAGAACTACCGGCATTTCATAACATAGAAACTACCAGCATTAGACGTAGTTATCTCTACCAAAGCCAGCCGAAATGACTTCTTTTGTTGTCTTCAAATTTAAGGCGATAAAAAGATCAGTATAGACCAGGTTTTTTAGCGATACTGCAGAATTTAGAATAAGTAGTTATCTTCTGCCTTGTAGTAATGTAGCGGCACTCGACAACAAAACCTTCCAACGGTTTCATCGGTACAAGTATCACCGAAGCGTAAATGTCGACAGGCCTATTGAATCATCGATACCCTACCCATCCCTACGGTCCTTCCGCCGAATACTTGTAAGAAGGCGTACGTGGCAAGGGTTGCGGATGCCTAACGAAAATGTGCGTAGTGGGAATATTGAGAGGTGACAAAAAGAAAAGAATCGGATCAAGAAAACAGTTGAGTCGTAACCGAGAAGTGAGAATGGTCAGTGGAATCGAGAATTGTAGGAAAGAGTCGTAAAGCGAAGATTGTTAATAAATATACTGTTGAACACCGCCGAGTATTTCTTTGGCACCCTACACGTCCTATACCAAAATCATCTCGGTAACATCTCACTGGATTTTAGTAAGACACCTAAGGCAAGACAAGATGAAACTTATATGAAACGCACCTATTACAAGTTTTAAGACAATGTCATTAATAGAGTATAGGATTTTTAGAAGCCACTTTTTGACTGTACCGTAATAATTTTTATATAATAATAAGAATAATTATATAATGTAAATAATAATGTTGATAGAAATATGAAATATTTTCGGCGAAGAAACGTAATTTCAAAGTAAAAATATGAAACATGATTCTTTTAGTTTTTTATAAGGATGTAATTAAATAAGTAATATAGTATTAATATATATGACGTAGCAGGTACCTCGGTATCTTAAATTTCTTAATCGATCGATTTCATTTAATTGAAGCAAGTATCAGATATGTTAGGAAATCAAGTTTTTCAATCTAGTAATTGAATCTGTTGATTTCCTGCGCAATATCCTAAATCTTAATTAACGTTGTAGTTGTAACGTTGATAGTTGAGTGAAATATAAGCGAGAATTATATCATCCAACGGAATATCACGTATTCCCATATAACAGAAGAAATATATCCATTTATACACAGTTTATCTCATTCTTGTATTATTAATTTAACAGTTCATTTAATCTCTTTAATTATCAAATACATTTTTATAAATCTTATTATTAACAGCTATAAAATTAAATCAATAAAAGTAACTATTGTAAAGCTAAACCCCTGAAAATTCATAAAATGATAGAAATACCATTATATGAAAGGGAAATGATAGATAGATCTATATAGTACATATTTAATTTTGATATCTTTCTCTACAATTAAGAGATGCTGTAAGAAAACATGTAATAAAATGAAATATTGTAAAGTAAGAATACATAAATAAATAAATATTATTGATTATGTCAGAGAAGGAACTGTTGATGCAGGTGTTTCGTAGAACATAATCAGAATTTCACTTAGATGAAAATAAGCAGGGTTCATGTAAATGAGCGGTTCTGCTTTAGCTTCGAAAGATTGACCGAGGATGCTCCGGAGGCTCTAACTCTTGAAAAACAGTTTTTACGTATAAAAAGAAGTCAAGCTAGTGCAAAATCACTTAGAAATATTCATAAAAATGTAAAGCAAGAACATGGCATGGATTTCTGCTCTGTGATATGGTAAGCATCGTATAATTAAACAAATGAATTGCTCTTCGAATTGTATTACGAACAAACTTTATTATGTAATTATCTAATTAGCAAATTGTATTATGAAAATTAATTATTTACATAATTGGTAATTACCTAATTATACCTTTATCAATTATAAATACTTTGATACAATTATCCTTTATACAATTTACCTTTTACACAATTATCAATGTTTAAATTTTTTCATTTTGACAAATATATTCGTATAACGTATAGTATATTGTAACTAATATCTTCATATATATGTATATGTATAATAATTTATAAATTGTACATAAACTGTCAATAATCATTTGATTTTTGGAAACTTAAACATCAAAAATATAGTAATTAACCAGAAAACAAATATTTAAATGCATAATTCAATAATATGTTATTATATAAAATTGTTTTATTGCATAAAATTCGTAGCATTATTAAATATTTTCAATTGTTTCTTTCTTTCTCGATGGATATAATCTTAAAGCTATATTATGCATTTGTACGAATATATAAATATTTTTTAGCAACAGAATATAGTGTTTTGCATGAACTGGCCATTTTCATTATATTATTATTTTCTGTTATATAATACACGTAAGAAATGAATTTGATTTACATTTGTAAGATTATTTATATCTTTATATTTTTTATAATTTTAATTTAATAAGAAAGTATAGATAAAAGTCCACTTGGCCTTTTAAGTTGGTAATATATAAGTTAGTAATTAAACTATTTTTTTTTATTCAACACTAAAAATTCCTCATAAAGAGTTAATCTTATTACTAGCTAAACTGAAATCAAAATCAACAAGCACTTCATTAAATCTATTGATTCCACTCGATTTTTAGGTACAAATTTTGTTTATACAATAACTTTTATATCTCATTTACATCATGTGTAAAAAAAGTGTATAAAGGCCCTGAATACTGTGAAGTTTACGTTCACGTATTGATTACAGAAAAATATTTTTAACGAAAAAAAAAATTTTATTAGCAGAATCAAAACTGCCTCTTATCAGGAATGGTGCTACATTTTTGTGCAATACTTCCCTAGTCAAGGTCTTCTTTAATATTAATACGCAAATTAATAGAATTATAAGAATTAACAGAATTATAACAAAAGACCGCAAATAATAGTAATTTAGAATTTTAATGGATTCCGTCATATATAGGTCAAATGAGCGATAACAAAGAAGCCGATACTCTGGTTAAAACAGCAACTACAGAGCAAACGGATAACTGTATTTGTATTCCATTTACTGATTTTCGTGAATCATTCAAGTACGAATGTAATTTGAATACGAAGGAACAAATAAAAACACAAATAAAAGGGAAGGAAGGGCAGAAAAAGGAGTAAAGAATACGTTTAATATTATTTTAAAGACAATAATAAATCATAGTTGGGGAATAAAGATCTCTTACAAGAGTTTGACGTTATTATCAATCGGTGTAGGTCAGATCATTACAATTACTTTCTGCGTCTCTTTCACGTGCTACAATTATAAGTAGTGCAAAATGCAGTTGTAATTTCGGAAAGCAGGATTTAAATCCTATTTTTTGGTAATATCCCTTGTTCAGTTTCCATAGAGCTGATCTAATAAAGAATTTAAATAAACATAAACTGTACTCACCATTGAGTAGGAGATCCTTACTTTATGAACTAGGTATTGGAGTGTGTTGTCATGCACCACCGTTTTTTTTTTTTTTTAATTTAATTTCCAAATTATTCTTGTTGAACAATTATCGTAAATAGTGAATAAATTCAGAAGAATATACTCTAATGATTAATATACATATATTATTAAATGTACTAATTGATAAATAAATTGGGTAAATATATTCTATGAAGGAAATGCAATTAATAAATTTTCAGACATCCATGGTAACAACAAAGATTGAAAAATATACAAAATAAGAAAATTTTTCATTAAAATATAAAAACAACGTATATATAATTTATCTATAACAATTTATTAGCAGTAAAATAAATACTACTATACTTTTCCTAAAGCAAAGGTATTAGTAAAGAATTATTGCTATTAATACAGAATAAATGGTCAAATGTGATGACAATTAACGCAACTTTTATATTTGATTGTATTATTGTTAGGGTATTTTGGCGTGATTTATGTGGAACCTGTGCAAAGACCTCGCAAGATGTTTTAGCAGATTCATTTTAAAACAAACACACGATGATATAAGAAAAACAAATTTTAATCCACTTGCGAAACAATGACAATGAAACTGGAAAGACCTTCTGTAAAGTTTTTCAAGTAGAACCATGCTCAACGCGATACTGTTGTTCTTTTCAGTCTCTACTTTCCTTTCTTCACTACTGTTGTACTTTGAAATTATGAAATTAAAATAATCTGCTTTAACTCGAACTGAAACTTACTTTCAAACGAATTTAAATTAACTCAAATGAGTTTGGTTATGCGTTTCAATAAGGAACCGCTTGAAACATGCTTGATGAATACTAATGTTCTTTTATATCAGTTTTGTAAAATACTTCTAGATCGCTTATGTATTAACAATAGAAATATTATGTATATAAATTACAGTCGACGATGTAACGTTTATTTTCTCCGATAAATAATAATTAGTATGACGCTAATAAAGTAGATATCAAAAATAACTAGTTGCAAGAAATTTGACCCACCCGTAGCAGCTTCTGACCCACTTACTGTTTCTATTACAATAGGTCATGTGCGGCAGATTCATTGACCGTGCGCATCACTGACTTCAAGGAGTTTCCCGGAATTTTTACCACACCCTTGGGAAGAGTCTTTCTTGGCAAGGAGACGAGTCTTCGCGTGTCCTCGTTAACGAAAGATCACGAAGAGATCATTCTATACTCGTTTTTATATATTTCTCTAGCATAATTTTTAACTTTTTTAAAATTTGATTAAATTTTAAGCAGAATTTAATCTGGATATACCGACTTTTTAACTAAAAATTTGTCAAATAAATAATTTACTTAAATCGAACTGTAATAACTTATTTTTTATAATTATCATAATTATGTACTTATGATAGAATATTATGACAACTAACTTGGTTTTCAGAAGCAAGTATGCAGCAGTAAAATTAGTATTCGTAATTGTCAAATTTCATAGAAGTATTTTGTTACGTGACACGTCAATTCTTTCTTTGAATTCGAAGTTAGATTAAGTAAGGTTACTTCTAAGCTGATTGAAAGACTAGGTATTGATGTAAACAGTGATATTTAAATAGTAATTACATGTATCAATTTATGTAATAAATAGTAAAAATTATTATTGCTTTTTCAATAAGTACTTTAGATTTATATGTAGACTGGTGACTATAGGAATCCCAGTAAACGATACCTCTAATTATTAAACTGTACTAATAGAGAACAAGACAATAGTTGATCCAGATTATCAAGGAAACGATCCGTCGGTTGAAATAATATATTTATGAAAATTGAAGACAGAATGTGTAGAAAAATTTGTAGGGATGATAAGTTAACAATTACGTATTGATGCGGACAACCTTTTGAATTAAACTCCATTAAGAAGTTTGTTTTATAAATATGGAATATATATAGATTCCGTTTCATAAATTATGACAAGGAATATATAGATTTTCCATAAATATCTTCATATTTATGGAAACCTATATGACTTGTATGAAACATTTTGAAATTTTATTAGCACTGTAATGAAATTCAGCTATCAAATGACAAAATTTGATATAAATCTGAAAATGTACATAGGAACTATAGGATATTTATATAAGCATATATGTATATCAGTATCAAAAATGTATTTAAGCAGTCAATTATCCATTATATCAATAAACCTGAATATTTAATAGAATCATCTTTAACTTTTATCATATATCTTAATTTCTTCTTTAATTTTAAGATGTCTATTCATGCTGCATACTATTTTTTTTTTCTAAGTATTTATATGTTTGTAATGAATATCCTATACTTCCTATATATATTTTCTGATTGATTTCGAATACGAATATAATCCTGATAGTTGTATGTCATTATAAGGCTAATGAAATTTCAAAATGCTTTATATAATACATAGTACATATTCGTAAAAAGTTTCTATAAGAATTCCTTTGTGAACCGTTTTACATATGCGTTTATTATATAAAAGTAAAATAAAATTAAAGAAACAATGTAGTTCCTCAAACTGTGATTAAAAAGTATGGATATTTGGCAGGAGTGCACCTGTGTACGAATTCTCCCAAGCAAGTGCAGCCTTTGATACTGGTAGTGCACTGTATACGCAAGTGCCCATACGGACTTTTTGCACGAATTACGAAAGCTCTTCAAACTGGCTCTTCAAACCTAGAAAACTTACTTCTGTCCATATGCATAACACTCGTTTTTGTTTATGGATAAAAACAAACACGCTGCCCTCCTTTGCTATAGTCTTGCGTAATATGTCTAGCTTAATACTTGCTTACTCCTTAGGAGATTGCTAAGACACGAAATGTATAGTCGTTTATTTGAAGCGATAGCAGGATAGAGAATTTTTAACATATAATAAAATAATGTTCCGGGAAATGTACAGTGCTTTGTCTTTATAGCTTTCTCGCATCTTGAAAGATGAGAATGGAAAGTTATTTGCAAAAGTACTTGTTCATTTTCCTTCACAGTATACTTAATCTTCAGTTCACATCATCGAATTATTTAATTCTAGAGCATTTCACTTTAATTTGCGATAACGTGATGTTTATCGTGTAAAATATACAATAGGAATTAAAATTAAATACCGTAGAATTAAGAACCGAACTGGAGGTTTATCCATTTAAAATTTAAATTGTGTTTTAAACAGTATATAATAACAATGCAAGTAAACATTTATATGATCTCCCAAATTAAATTTATAGGGCGTCAGAATTATATATGTTTATTATAAATGTATTTATTATAAATAACAAATGCAGAGAGAGAAATAATATTATTTCATAGTATTATTACTTTAATTTGAATATTTTATATATTTACCTTTATGTCTTATAGAATCTAAATCTTTCCACGTTTAAATTTTCCATAAATACTTAAACATTCACAGTTTACTACTGTCCCCTTTCTGACATTTCATTTATGCAAGAGAGTATTAAATTAATATATTAATTCATTATCCATGATCATGATTCCAGAATAGCTTTTTAAATTCAGAATTTACACACTATTCCTAAATTAAATTGTGTCTACAAAATTCTTAGGAGATTATCTAAAATATATTTTTGTTTAATTCATACGTTTATTCTGTTTATATTCTACAATTATTATGTTATTACAGTATTATTATTACATCCAGACTTGAGAATCATTTAAATAAAATAAAGGTATCCCCGTGTAACACGGTGCTTTTACAATACGAATACGCACTCAGATAATACAAAGTTCTAGAATTGGGCAAATTCCTGTACCTGCACCAAACGTTGCACAATGAGATTTTTTAAGTGCGAACACAGTTATTTGATATTTTTCATTCAAGAAAACGTGTGTGTAGAAATATTAAAATTTGTAATTTATTTCTAGTTCATTTTAGTGGAGTATTAATTTGCACTCTAAAATTTTTTCACTGTATCCAAATAGCAACTGAGAGCGTTTCAGATAAAAAGTCAATAGCCTCTTTTACAACTAACATACATCACATTAATATGTAATACTTTAAATTAATTACTAACTTTTTAGTAATATATTTCTTATAGTTATGAAAATATAATATACTTTTGTTAATTGGTGGAATCTAACCCCCATTTTTGCATTAATTCTTTGTTTCGCATAACAGGGATTCGCATAAGATGGCATTCTCTCGGAACCTAACTGCCGTTTTATGGGTGTCATCTATATTTGAAAAATAATAATTTAAATGATATATCACCTACCTTATTTGGTTAGATGTTGTTTTGAAATAATATTTAATGTTCGTTATTTTATTTGAAAGAGAATTAAAATAGAAGATTTCGTTGAAAATTATTATTTAATTTTTTATTTAATTTTGATAAAATGAAAAATAAAGTTCCTTTTGCTATGTCATATCTAAATAAAAAATAAAGTTTAAATAATCCATTATTTTAAACCAAATTTGCCCAAGTATACATTTAAAATTCCATTTATAATTATAAAAGTATAAATTTAAAATTTCAAATATATCATGGAATTATATAGATTTATATGAATGAAAAGCATCGAGTTACTTTGTAAAATATGTTCTCAAATTATTTTATATAAATTCAACTTTGAATCGTTGAAATAATATTAGTAGGCGATAATATCGATTTTAGATTTTGCAAGTTTCTTGAATTTTGAGATGTTTCAATATCATCTCGAAAAGTTTAATAAACTTTTTAATCAATTATTTCTAAAAGCATTTTCTAAAAAACACGAAAAGACCTTTCCATTATTTAATATTATACAGTTAGTTCCCTTTGGGTAGGATATGTTCGCAATTAATTAACTAAAATTAGCAATTGCCTCGTTCACTTTAAATCCTAACTTATGGTACCTAATGAGATCATATCAATCGTCTCATATTCCAGTTGACTAGTTCGTCGATCTTCAAATACCCTGCAATTACTTTTTTTTTTTTTTTTATGTGGAGGAAATCCGCACGGACTCCGCATCGCCTCTGGGGGAAAGAAGCGACGCGGTGGTGTCGGACTCCAACCGACTAAAACCTCCACGATGACCTTCCCTGTAGCGGTCGAGGGAGGCCCAGGGACTGCAGGTAAGCAACAACCACTGGGCCTCCCTCGCGCCAATCTTGATTCGTCCAT